>JADRCD010208685.1:0-25706 GCA_019843815.1 Montemys delectorum | reverse complement strand
ACACACACACACACACACACACACACACACACACAGTGTGTGTATGGATGTTTTGCCTGCACATATACGCATCATGAGTCTGCCTGTGGAAGCCAGAAAAGGGCATCAGATCCCTTGGAACTAGAGTTACAGAAGGCTGTGAGCTGCCATGCAGATGTTGTGAGTCAAACCTTCGTCCCAAGAACAAACATCACTCTTTTTTTTAAAATATTTATTTATTTATTATATGTAAGTACACTATAGCTGACTTCAGACACCCCAGAAGAGAGCATCAGATCTCATTATGGATGGTTGTGAGCCACCATGTGGTTCCTGGGAATTGAACTCAGGACCTTCGGAAGAGCTACCAGTGTTCTTAACCGCTGAGCCATCTCTCCAGCCCCGAATATCACTCTTAACTGTAAAAGATGACAAAGAGAAACTACCAAACTAGATCACTCTGTGGACAGAAAGGAAGGTTTATTTCCTTTCTTTGTGGGGCTCAGACTGCCATCTTGGGGGACATGGGCAGAGAAGAGCAAAATGGGGGGAAAGCAAGCAGATTTTACATGCCAGCAGGAGAGGGTCTGAGCCATCATGGCTGTCCAGACTGCTGGGGAACTAGGTCCTCTTGCTAGAGGCTAGCTGACCTTCGCTAGGAACGTCACTGGATGATTGAGGGTGGTTTCTGGTCAACAGAAACTGCCTTGAGAGATTTGCTTTTCTAGTAAACCGAAACCTTTAGGCTTGTTCACTTGATAATGATCCTTCTTATTTACCTAGCCAGAGCCCTGCTGGTTAGGACAATGTCACCTGCACTGCCATTTGGGGACTGGGAACCACCTCTCTGGCTTCTGCATAGGTGAATCATCCTGAGACTGGGTTGTATTTGGTAAGGCTGCCACGGGTAGCATTTCTTGCATATGAGCTATGTGGGGCCAGTGGGATGGCCCAGTGGGTAAAAGCACTTGCCATCAAGCTTGATGACTTGGGTTTGATCTCACCGTGGAAGGAGAAAACCAACTTCTCAAAGTTGTCCTCAGACCTCCACATGTGCTGGGGCTGCACACCTGTGCGCATGCACACAGGAGATTTAAATTAAAACAAAGTGTCAAATTAATATTGTGTGATTTGATGCTAGGACAAGAACAAGCAAGCTTCTCTAGACATTCTACACCAGGCTCATGACTACTGGGTTTTTTGGTTTTTTTGTTGTTTGTTTTTGGTTTGTTTCTGCAAGCGGATTTTCAAGCCTCTGTTTGTACAATAGAAGATTCCATGAGGGCTGCTTCCCCGGGAGCATGGCAAGCTTTTACTCCCTATTCAGCCGCTGCACACAGAGGGGGAACTTTATGCTGCACCAGAAGGAAATGAGACCAGCTTGTTAAAAATGTTCCCTAACACGTCAACACACCAATGACTTTTTTGTCCTTGTACAAGGGTGTGGAGCATAGACGTCCTGGGAATGCTGTACCAGGCACTGAGTTAGCTCAGGTTTGGGACACTGGTCCTGGGCTCTAACCTGTGTCCCAGCACCTAATCTAGTGCTAGTGTTTGTTTGCTGTGGCCACTGACGCTCACTGGGGCTTTGAAATTATGGTAGAGGTTGTGGCCTTGTGGCCTTGGGAATGGGAGGAGCTTAGACTTGAACTCACAGCTTCATGTTGACTCAAAATGCAGACCTCAAAGGAAATGAGAAGGTTTATCCCTGAGCCCAAGAGGAATGACAATAGCTTAGGTGCATGGACTCAGGTTGTCCTGAGTAACATGCTCCAAACGTGCCATTAAATAAAGTTACAGAGCAAAACAAAGTCATAAATCAAGGCACTTTTAAAATATATTGTACTGGCTGGTTTTGTGTGTCAACTTGACCCAGGCTGGAGTTATCACAGAGAAGGGAGCTTCAGTTGAGGAAGGGCCTCCATGAGACCCAGCTGCGGAGCGTTTTCTCAATTAATGATCAAGGGGTTAGGGCTCCTTGTGGGTGGTGCCATCCCTGGGCTGGAAGTCTTGGGTTCTATAAGAGAGCAGGCTGAGCAAGCCAGGGGAAGCAAGCCAGTAAGGAACATCCCTCCATGGCCTCTGCCTCAGCTCCTGCTTCCTGACCTGCTTGAGTTCCAGTCCTGACTTCCTCTGGTGATCAACAGCCATGTGGAAGTAAGCTAAATAAACCATTTCCTTCCCAACTTGCTTCTTGGTCATATTTGTGCAGGAATAGAAACCCTGACCAATACATAAGTTAAACAAGGTCTAGGCATGGTACAACCAAGCAGGCAAATCTCCACGGTAGGTCTCAGATATTATCTGATGGCATTCTTATATTTGGGCTTGGCAGAAGATAATGGTC
Source organism: Montemys delectorum (assembly GCA_019843815.1). Classification (NCBI taxonomy): domain Eukaryota; kingdom Metazoa; phylum Chordata; class Mammalia; order Rodentia; family Muridae; genus Montemys; species Montemys delectorum. The sequence goes on along the minus strand of JADRCD010208685.1, from coordinate 23,380 downwards.
TGGTAAGAATGTCTTCCAGAAGCCCTGGAGAGATGGCTCATCGGTTAAGAGTATTGGCTGCTCTCCCAGTGGTCCTGAGTTCAATTCCCAGTAACCACACGATGGCTCACAACCATCTGTAATGGGATCCAATGCCCTCTTCTGGTGTGTTTAAAGACAGTGATAGTGTACTCACATACATAAAATAAGTAAATCTTACCGAGCAGTGGTGGCACATGCCTTTAATCCCAGTACTTGGGAGGCAGAGGCAGGCAGATTTCTGAGTTTGAGGCCAGGCTGGTCTACAGAGTCAGTTCCAGGACAGCCAAGGCTACACAGGGAAACCTTGTCTCGGAGGAAAAAAAAAAAAGAAAAAAAAAAAAAAGAGTTGCCTTGGTCATGGTGTCTCTTCACAGCAATGGAAACCCTAACTAAGACAGAAGTTGGTACCAAGGACTGAGGTATTGCTGTGATAGGCCTGACCATGCTTTTGTTTGGAGGAATGTGGATTTTGGAACTTTGGAAAGCAGTGGAATAGTTTAAGTGGGGATGAATGGGCCATCCTAGTAGGAATATGGGAGATGTTGAAGCTGAGGGTGATTTTAACTATGCAGACCTGGCCCATGAGGTTTTAGTGGGAGAGGAATTTCAGTGTGTGATCTAGAGACTGTTCTTGTGGTATTTTGGTGAGGCATTTGTCTGCTTTTGCCCTTGTCTGAAGAGTCTCCCCAAGGCTAAGGTAAAGAGATTTTTATTGATTGCATCAACAAAGGAAGTCTCAAAAAAAAAAAAAAAAAAAAAAAAAAAAAAAAAAAGCCCAGCAGAGACTTTCTTCTCTGGTTTAGTCTCATGAAGATCATTTCGATCAAGCATAGCAAACTTCAAAAGGAAAAGTACAAAAGATATGGTTCAAAGAATAAAGAGGCTCCAAGAAGTAGAGCAGAGGTGACTCCACTGTTCAAGGGCATAAGCAGATTAAGAGAGTGGTGACCTCGGGGCAAATCCCACCCAGCTAAGCTTAGTGTTCACGTGTTTTCAGTTGAACAAGGAACAGATATATCACGTTAGGCATCATTCCCTGGTTATTGTTTTCATTTGAATTTTTAATCTGGAATGAGCTACAATGGAGGACACACTTGTGATCCAGATCTTGGGAAATAGTGGCCATGAAGTAGCCCAGGCATGATGGTACACATCTTTAATTCCAGAAGACGAAGGCAAACAGATCTCTGAGTTCAAGGCCAACCTGGGAGAGAGCAAGTTCTAGGTGAAGAAAAGCTTAAGTCCAGGCCTGGTGGTACACACCTTCAATCCCAGGAGACAGGCATGCAGATCTCTGGGTTCAAGGTCAATCTACAGAGCAAGTTCCAGGAAAGCCAAGCTTAGGCAGAGAGGGAATCAGAAAACAGAAAGTTGTTAACAGAATAAGGGGGGGCCATGTTTCAGCCCCGGCAAGCCGCAAACGAGCTGAGCTCTTCATCAATCTCTAATTAAGAAAATTCCCTAGTCCTGCCTCCTACCGCCCACTCTTAGGGAGGCATCTCCTCAGTAGGATAAAAGGGTGAAGGAAACCCACCAATCCTTGAATGTGGAACCATAATGGCCCAGGGTTTCAGAGGAAGGGTCAAGAAAGCTTCAACCCCAGATATTCACACATAAGGATGGCAGGATTTGGCTACCTCCCCACTCCCAACCTGGCGCCATAAAGCTGGCTCCCTCACCATATTACCCTTATAGTCATCTGGCTTCACTCCTTGTTTGGCCTCATCCGACCCCACCCCAGCCCGTGAGTATGCAGATGAAGCATCTCCCAACACCCCTGCCCTGGCCAATGGTACCAGGCTACATAAACCTTGTCCTAGACACCCTGGCCACTCCCCCGGGGGGGCGTGTTCTTTGCGCCACTCATCTCCCACCTCGATCCTGCACTACACTCAACTCCGGCTCTGCTAAGTTTCCCTTGCTTTGGACCAGCACAGGGCTACAAAGACCCCGAGTCCTCCGAAGCTCAGGAATTGAAATCCCACCAATTCTCATCCTGGAAATCTCCACTGGAAGTCCCGCCCCCAAGAAGCTCTGCCTTTGACTTAGTTCTCTGCTGTTTCTCACTCTAGCAGAGGCTGACACACTCTGTTTTTTTCTTCTTTTCTCTCCCTCTCCCTCTCCCCCCACTCCCTCTCTCCCTCTCCCCCTCCCCCTCTCCCTCACTCTCTCTCTCTCTCTTCCTCCCGATAACTCTCCTGTGTCTCTCGTGTCCTGTGACTTTGTGGTATTCCCTGGCTCCCAATTGCCAGGAAGCCTCTCGGAGCAGAGTTGTAACACTTTCCCTGGAACAGAACTTGGCTGGGGAAAACCTGCCCAGCTGTAACACTTTCACCGGGGAAAACCTCCCTCTGCCAGAGCAGAATTGTTACACTTTCCCTAGGGAAGCCTTGCTCTGAGGAGCAGACCCATAATATGTTCCATGGGGGATCCGTTCCTGCCGTAGAACTGTTTTACATTCCCCTGCAGCACCAGGAGCAGAGCTGGAACACTCAAAAGTCATGACTAGCTTCTATCAAGTTGACATCAAGCTAGTGGGCTTAAGTTTGTATCCTATTTTGCGTACTCCTTCTGGGGTCTGGGTCTTTAATGAGTCAACAAACTTGGGTGCCGCTGTCCTGCACTAATTTTTTGGGTTTTTTTTTTGTTTGTTTGTTTTGTGTCTGGCACTCCAGGTGCCTGGTTCATGTACAACCAGGCAGGGAAGACACCCTCGTACTCAAAGCTCCTGTGTCTCCAAGTTTGGGTTTTCCAGTCACTATCAATAAGGATTTGTTTTATTGGGGCAGGAGAGATGGCTCAGCAGTTAAGAGCACTCACTGACTGCTCTTTTAGAGGTGCTGAGTTCAAATCCCAGCAGCCACATGGTGGTTCACAACCATCTGTAATAGGATCTGATGACCTCTTCTGGTGTGTCTGAAGACAGCTGCAGTGTCTTAAAAAATTGTTTCGTTTTCTTTGAGCCGGGATCTCATTAATTAAGGAAAACCTTGACCTTCTGATCCTTCCCATGCTCCACTCCCAAGTGCTGGGATGACAGGTGTGTGCCATCACGACTCATTTGTGAGTTTCTGAGGATGGAACTCGGGGGTGGAGGTGGGGGCTTTGTGCATGTATGGGTTGCTAGGCAAGCAATTCTACCATCTAAGCTACACCCTTCGCACTCCCTCAGGGATTTAAACGCCTTTCAAGCTCAAGACAGCTTGGATGCTGTCTTAAACGTTCATAAGTGAACCAATCCACAAAACCTGCCCTGTTGACACGCACGCGGCTCGGGGAGAGAATCGACAGGACTGGCAGAGGTCTTCCTGGGCGTGGGCAGGGTTGCGGAGAGTTGGCGGCTACAGAGCAGCTGTGTTAGGCAGAGCAGCTGAGCCTCAGAACCCGCCTCAAAGTCCAGCATCTCCATTCCAGAGCAAGCGCTCTTTGCCTGTCCACTGCCCAGCCTAGTAGTCTACTACGCACGCGCGCTGCTCCGACGCTCCCGTTACAGCGCCCCTCCCCGCAGTTCCAACAGCGCGCAGGCGTACTAAGCCTGAGCGGCGCCCGGAGGCGGGCCGTAGGGCGGGAGGGCGGAGCCTGCGGCTGCGCACTCGCAAGCTCCGCCCCTCCAGTTCACTTTCGGAGGCGGAGCGCTTACAGTGGAAACAACCTAGCTCGGCGTCGACGTTGAGTCGTCTGAGGTCCCCGACGACGACGCACCCACCATGGCGTCTGCTACCCTCCGGCTGACGCCGCGCTGGGTGATGCTGCTCGGTGCCGTGCTGCTGTTGCTTCTGACCGGAGCCTCCGCGCAGGAACCTCCGGGAATTGGTAAGGCCCGCGGGCCTAGGGGCCGAGGAGGAGGAGGAGGAGGGCGAGGGCGGCTGGGTCGGATCCAGGGCGGAGCCCAGCCCCGCGGGCTTGGCGGACTCTGCGATCACGCCCTCCTTTGGAGCCGGGCAAGGCTGCCACGACTAGGAGTTAACGTCGTGCCCTTAGGCACGAAAGACATGGCCAGTCGGAACCGATGCCTCGGCACCTGCTTAGCAGCTGGCTGTTTGGGGTTCCACTCGGGGAGCCTCTATATTCCAGCAGTGTTTTTGTTTGGGGGGGGGGGAAGTCAGGGAGCTGGCAAGCTGTGTCCAGGTCTTGAGGCTGAAGAGGGTTGACTTGGTCAGCTTTCCGACCTTTGCACGCTAGGGTTGATGGGGCGCTGCTAGAGAGAGAGTATTTTTCTCAACTGTGTTTCTCAAGGTGTCTTTACACTCTAGCCTGTCACGGTGTGTTTTCTCTTTGTGACCTTTTGCGGGTTGTCGCCGCTCTGTGTTTAAGTTTCTTATCTGCTCCCAGGAGTGCCGAGGGTCTGCGACTGCCTCACTCCTGTTAACCTTGGTGAGGGTGACTAAAGGAGCTGACCCTGGCCGCTCAGGGGACTCGGCTGGGGCTAGGTTCTCCAGTGGGGACTTTATGCCAGGCAGAATGCTGGGGAGCCTGTGGAGACCCAGGACCAAGACCCGGTTTAGGCTGGCCTTGAACTTACAGGTGTCTGCTTGTATCCGCCTCCCAATTGCTGACAATAAAAGTGTGCACCCACCCTTCCTGGCAAAGCTCACCTTTTAAATATTTTTTTGTGTGCTTGGCGGAACCTATAATAGATTATAAATCTGTAGAGTGAAATTCATGACGTTGAGGAAGGACCCTTTGATTGGGCTTTTGGCCCCCACTAATGGCATGTGGAGTCACTGTCTCTGAGCTTCATCCTGGGAAAATAGTCCCTAAAAGGACTGCAGTTGTCTTAGGAGTGCTAAGGCACAGGGGTGGCTGGCGCCACCGGGTGATTCGTCCTTACTGAACACCTCTGTTTGTAGAGGAATCTGCAGTTCCCCTCCTTCTGTCCCAGAGGAGCCTGCCTTAGTGAACTGTATTATTCAATACTGCATAAGTGCCTTTTGGGGTGTCCTGTCCCTCCTTTTCTCAAACAGTGTGGTGTCAAGGACTACTTTGTCAAGCAAGTGTACTCCCCTGACATGACAGTAGAGATGCCCTCTGAGTTCTAAATTCTGTCACCGGAGTGGGCGTGGGCCCTCCTTTTGTTTGTTTGTTTGTTTTTTTCGAGACAGGGTTTCTCTGTGTAGCCCTGGCTGTCCTGGAACTCACTCTGTAGACCAGGCTGGCCTCGAACTCAGAAATCCGCCTGCCTCTGCCTCCCAAGTGCTGGGATTAAAGGCGTGTGCCACCACCGCCTGGCAGAATAGGCACTCTTAAGCCCTTCCAGGTTTATTTTGCTTGGAGGTTCAGAAGATGGCGTGTTTCCTAGGTTTACGATGAATGCCATCCACTTCCTTGGTTCCCACAGTCCTCCCCTTCCCACGTTTAGGTGTGCCTTTTTGTCCTGAGTACCTGAGTTGACTTACCCGAAACGTCAGGGACCCACTCAGAAATGAGTCACTATTTATTTTCTTCCCACTTAATTATTAAATGAGTCTGAAAGTTCTTTTAAAAAAAGAGTGAATAGTGTGTAGACTTAACTCTAAGCCACAGCGCCTCAGAGTTAGGACATTCATGATCAGCACTGAGGAACTGCAAGGACATTGTTCCTATCTCCAGTGTGTGGTTGGCTGTGTCCCGTGATGGGGTAAGAGATACTGTGTGTGGCCTCCCAGAAATGTGAGCCGTGGGGCAGCAAGTTGTCAGTGTTTCCTTCCTTGCCACATGAGTCTGGGAGTTACTTCAGCCAGGATGCCTGCCATTGATGCTCTCTGGTACACAAGAGCTACCCTATAGTTGGTCTGTGGAGGAGGAAGGGGAGGAGGGCTGGCCCCTGGGGATTCAGACTGCCTGGTAATGGGGCAGGGCCCACGTGGCCAGAGCTTAGGGGCTGAGGATGTGTTTCTTGGAACTCAGTTCTTTCAGTTCTCAAAAGTCCAGTTACCAAAACATCCTGTAACAGATCCGGACCTTGTCATTTCTGGGGCCGCTGCGTCGGCTGATAGTGAGTAAGACCGTCCTTTCTTGTGGATGACTTTGAAAAAGCTGGAGAGTGGGTGTGCTCAGCACACCCTCATCTGTCAACATAATGAAAAAGGTCTCAGTGTGTGTGTGGGGAGTCGGAGTGCTAAGGGGCAGTGCAGCCAGCTAATGGTGCCGCTGTCCTGAGTGACCCCCACTTGCTTTACCGCCCCTCTCTGTGCTTGCTAGGGTCTTTCTTTCTTAATTTTTTTTTTAAAGATTTATTTATTTTATATATATGACTACACGGTGGCTGTCTTCAGGCACACCAAAAGAGGGCATTAGATCCCATTACAAGCTGGGCATGGTGGCGGACGCCTTTAATCCCAGCACTTGGGAGGCAGAGGCAGGCGAATTTCTGAGTTAGAGGCCAGCCTGGTCTACAGAGTGAGTTCTAGGACAGCCAGGGCTACACAGAGAAACCCTGTCTTGAAAAAAACAAAAACAAAACAAAAAGATCCCATTACAGATGGCTGTGAGCCACCATGTGGTTGCTGGGAATTGAACTCAGGACCTCTGGAAGAGAGTGCTCTTAAGCACTGAACCATCTCTCTCCAGCCTCACTAGGGTCTTTCCTAGCTTACCATAAAATCTGCTTATTTAAGATTTTTTTATTGCAGGTGGACAAATTATAATCTTACAGCTTGTTATTAATTTGACCAAATGGTGGAAGTAAGTCCTTGAGGCGGTCTGCACCCCTAAATTCTTGAGGGGTGATTCCTTCTAAGAATGAGGATAGTCTCTCCTCAGCCCAAACCTAGTTGCCAAGGCTGGAGAGTTAGCGTGGCACTCGAATGCTTGGTTTACTGCATAGCTCACTCAGATCTACCAGGTTCCTCAGTGAGCTCCTTTCTGTTCTCCACCTCTGAAGCCTAGGGCCATTTTAAGTCACTTCAACTTTGACATCATTTCCAGTCTCTCCTTGGTCCATCTTTGTCTTCAGGAAGCCAGTCTGTAGAGATCCCTTGGATGTTGCCCCTTCTATTTTCTTTCCCTTAGAGACAAAGGCTCACTGTATACCTCTGGCTGCCTTGGAATTCACTATGTAAACTAGGAAGGCCTCCAACTCACAGAGCTCCACCTGCCTCTGCCTCCTAAGTGCTGAGACTAAAGGCACGTGCCACTACGTCCCGCTTGGTCTTGCCCCTTCTAGATTTTGTAGATAGACAGAGCTGGGAGGGATTAAGTGTGTAGTGGCACCTGACTGTCCCTTTTGCTGATAGGCCTGTGCTGTTAGCCAGGCGCAGCCTTTCCCGGGTGTCCAGATCAGTGGCAGAGCACCGGAGGCCAAGTATTGTCTTGCTTTGCTTCTGTCTTTTTGAGGTAGGATCTCTTTGTAGCCCAGGCTGACCTAGAACTTTGATCCCCGAGCCTCAGCCTTCAAGTGCTGGGCTTGCAGGTGTGCTCCACACCAGTCTTTCTCTTGAGATAAGTCTTTCCTCCTGTGAAGTTAGAAAGCTTTAAGTGTACCCCTGGATAAATTTCTGTGTGCAACCCAGCTAGTCTAGATGCAGACACTGTAACCTAGCAACCCGGTGAGCCAAGCACCTTCCCCCAGTGCACATGCTCTCACCCTAGGCGATGAGTGTCCGTTGTGTATTACCACTTGGACTTTGATAAAAGGCTTCTTTCAGCCCACCCGGTGTTGGTCAATTTTACTTATCTGACTTCTCTTTGTGGCTTGAAGTTGCTTCACTGTGTAGATATTCCACTCTAGCTGTCCCTCCTTCTAGACATGAACATCTGGGCTGTTTCCATTTGGGTCTTTATGGATAGAGATACGGTGAGCATGCCTGCCCAGGGCTTTCTGTGGGTATGTCTTCTGATGTCTTGAATAAGATGTGTCTAGTGGGCTTGCTAGCCACAGGAGTGGCCATTTCTAAAAATGGCTGAGCCAACTCCCGAGTGTGCATTCTCATTGCCATGTTGCCCCGGTCATCTCTCCAGTTTAGCCTTTCTCATGCATGCATCTCTGTGGAGGTTTAATTTTGCGTTTCCCTGGCAACCAATGACTTGAATGCAGTACCCCTTTCAAAGCCTGCTTGTGTTAAGGGATGGCGGGAGAAGCAGTGGCCCCAATTGGACAGCATGAGAGAGTCCTGATGTCTACGCTTCTTCTATACATTTGATTTGCATGTGCTCCAAAGCTGATAGCTATGTAGACTTTGACCCTTTCCTGAAAACAGTGCTTTGGGTGCTGGCTGTGTCCCCAGGACTGCACGACTGGAGCATGCTGGTACCCCTTGGCTTTGTGGGTTTGGGCACCATAGCCCTGGCTGGGGAAATTTGGCTTTGCCTCTGGGCATGTCACTGTGGCTGTGGCCTCCTGCTCACAGGAGCGTGGCAGTAGCAGTCTGTCTCAGCGGATTAGCTGCTGCACAGTTTCATGGCTCACCTATAAAGGAGAGCTGTAAACCACGGTCGTCTCGTTTTCGGCATCTTCCTTCCCAGGAGACTCCTTGCAGGAGCGGCCCTTCGGGTGACTTGCCTGCAGCAAGGAGTCAGTTGGGTACCCCGAAGCAGGCTAGTACCAGCAAGAGTCTTGATGGTTGCAGGCAGAGGTTCACAGCACCTGTTTATTGTTTTTGTTTGTTTTGTTTTTTTTATTCTGCCCCTTCAGTGACACCTTTGTCTCTCGTGGCAGGTTGCTCTGAGTACACAAACAGGTCCTGTGAAGAGTGCCTCAGGAATGTCTCGGTAAGTGCGGCAGCTCAGACCCTTGCCCTCAAGTCCAAGGAGGTGTGTGCGTGTGAAGCGAACTGCTCTTGGGGACTTGTTGGATGCTTTTCATGGTGGTTGTTCAATACTGTCTCAGCTTCTCTCGGGCACCTGATGCCTTCCCATGAAGGGCACAGGCTCCATCCAGCACGGTCAGTATCGGTGACCTGGTCAGGCAGTGTGGGGATACACCCTTCCTGGAGCTGCCTGTGCTGTGGTATGTGTGCTGGCCTTGGATGACTAGGACTGCTTGCCTGGGTCACCTTGGGATGAAGTGGGCCTCTGAGGGGTCACCTTGGGTTTCGATGGAACGGACATCCATCTGTCTGCCCTTCTGGGGAAAATGGGCCAGCAGTGGGCAGTGGCTCCCGCAGCAGAGATCTTTAGATGCCCCGGGAGGACACTCAGCTTCTGCAAGGTGGGGCCTGCTCTCTGGCCAGCCTGGGAGGCTCCTCTGTGCTGCTCTTTGGGGCTGAGGAGTTCTTGGGCTTGTTCAGCTCAGTGCTATGCAGGTTACATGGGGAACTCTGAGGGAGGCACAGAAGTGGAGCAGCAGACGATCAGAAAGCAGTCTTGAAAGACTGCTCCCTGGAGACCGCAGGGAGGCCTCGTGGCATCCTGGGGCCAGTCCACAGAGGGCCCTGCCTAGGTCACAGTGGGTAGAGCCTGAGGCCTGACCCTGCTCTGAACCCAGACAGCAAGGCTTCAGAAAGGCAAAGTAGAGAAGGCTAGCCCAAGTCCCAAAGGGCTGCCCAGAGACAGGGTGCTGGGAAACTGGGCGCCTGTGGGTTAGAGAGAGGCAGTGCCATTCCTTGATGCTGCTGACTGAGTTCAGGGGCCTTGACCAGAGGGCAACCAGGAAGAGCTGGGGCACTTGGGAGATGGATGCCTGCGATCCATCTGTCCTAGAGAGACGGTGGCATGGGTGACGGCTGCTGAAAGGTCTCCTGACGCCGCTCTCTTTCAGTGTCTGTGGTGCAACGAGAACAAGGCCTGCCTGGACTACCCAGTAAGAAAAATCTTGCCCCCTGCTTCTCTCTGTAAACTGAGTTCCGCTCGCTGGGGCGTGTGCTGGGGTAAGTTGTTTTCATTTACTTCTTGCAGAATCAGTGGGGTTTGATGATTCTGCCTCTGCTCAGTCAGCATAAGTTACCAGGAAGTCACTAGGAATGCAGCTGTACTGACTCTCGGAAGAGGGAAGCCAGGGCCCCGTGGGGGTCTGCCGTTTGACAAGCAGCCAGGGAGCATCAGTGGCCACGGCACCGCACAGCCCGCATTGTGGGAGGTGGGGAAGGGCCCGTGAAAAGCCTGTGTGTATGTCCCATGTGTGTGATGTCCCACTAGCCTGTGTGGATTCCCACTGGCCAGTGAGCCCCGGCTGAGGATCCAGTTAGCCCAAATGCCTGGTATGTCTGTGGTGGTCATTTTCCTACCGTGACAGAAATTAGCCCTGTGGGTTCAGCTTTCCCTTTAAGTACATTTGTGCTATGTGTTGCTGTCTGGAAACTCATTTTCCTGTAGTGAGCTGTGTTTACCTTTGGTGGTGTTATGTTTTGGGGGTGGTCTCATGGGCCTCCTTCAGTCCTGTGAAGGAGCTGGTGTTTCTCAGAGCACTGGGATAAGGTTTTGTTGATGGTTCCTCGTGTTTGCAACATGGAACCTCTCTGCCCCTTACATCTTGTTTAGTTGTCTTTTTACAAAAGGTGTCTGGCTCTGGATTCTATCGGCCTTCAGGAAAAACAGCTGGCTGTTGTAAAAGCCCAGGGAATCCAGAAAGCAAGGAGGGCAGACACTGGGTGTCTGTGGTGTGTCTTAGGTGTCCAAACACCACTGTGTCTGTCCTTCTGTCCTGGCATGGAGAAGCCTCTGAGGTCCCGGCCGTGGGAGCCTTACCTTTGGGGCACTGCTTGCCACTCAGATCTCTCCCATTGTTGATATGTGAATTCCAGATTACCATATAATCGGGGTTAGCACACTCAGAGGAACAAGGAAGATGATTCTCGGGCTTCTGGAAGTGTCCCCTATCCCCAGGTCCTGAGGTGGCCTCCGCTGAAGGACGTCCTGCTTTGCGCTGCTTTCGCCCCCTCTCCACTAAGGCTGCCTCACCTGAACTGTTGTGCACAACACACAATAATGTCACCTCACCTATCAGCAAGCAATAGCAGAGAGGGCGGTCACTTGTTTTGCCTTTGACTCATTGGGTGGTGTGTGGAGAAGGGTGAGCTGTTGGCCTGACTCTGGTGACTGAAGGTGTTGAGCTGTGCCAGGCGCTGGGTGCTCCTGATAATTGTCTGGTGCAATGCAGTTGCCACCCAGGTTACAGGATGGGGAAACAGCGCTGCCAGCGCTGGACAGAGGAAGTTCCCCCGTAGCTGTCTGCAAGTGTAGTTACCACACCCTGCCAGCAGGGGGCTGGCGCCTGTGGGAGGTAGAGAGAGGCTGCAGCTGGTGGTGACCACACTCAGTTAATGCTAAGGGGTTTGAGGGCCTGACACCCACCACATGTGAATGCAGCAGCTGGGCCTGGCCTTGTGATGGAGGTTGGACAGGGTTCATACTCCCCAGTGCAGAGGAGGGCACTTTGAGCGTCCCGATTTCACCATAGGTTGGTGTGGCTTGTCATGCTGATGGTCAGCCTGCACCATGACGGACCGTTCTTATGAAAAACCTTTAGAGTCATTCCCCCCCGCCCCGCCAGAAAAATCGTTATAATTTTTACTCATGGTTTTAATTGTAATGACTTGAAATGTTATTGTTCATTTGAAGAGAAATGACAACTTTCTGTGTTGACCTTTTGTGCTGAGCAAGGTGTTACTCCCTTGTTTGCTCGTGGGGAGAAGCCCATGAGTCTCTGCATGGCTAGCAGAGGAGGGCACACGTTTTCCCATCGTGACGAGATTGCTGTCTTTATCTGGAACTGACTAGCTTCTTGTCAGAGAAGCTGTGGGAGTAGATGAGTTTTAGTTAGATCCAGCTGTCTAAATTTTCTCATTTGGAGGGTGAGCTTTACAGAATTCTGTCGTCAAAAACTGTACCACGCACTGACGCTGATGAAGGTCTCCTTTCTAGCCACACAAGTCCCTACTTTCTGGTAGACAGAACCCGGGGTCAGAGCTCAGAGGCGTCTGAGCGGCTGCAATGCTCGTTCTGAGTTTAACGTGCTCCAGAGCTGAAAGGAGTCTGGTAGAGGAGCACAGGCCACTGGGCTGGGGCTAGCTGAGGGAGCCTAGAGCTGGCCTTCAGCTTCCCTCGTCCCTGGCCCAGCAGCCCAGCAGCTAGAGGGTTTGAAGCGCCTTGGGGCAGAGCTGAGCTTGGAGACTGGGTACATAGGCAAGAGCACTGCGGGGCTCTTGAACTGCCTCTGGTGTGAGCGCCGTAGTAGAGAAGTCTTGGCTGGGTTTCTTTTTCTTTTTTTGCTTTTCGAGACAAGGTTTTTCTGTGTAGTCCTGGCTCTAAGATCTCTCTGTAGACCAGGCTGCCTCTAAGTGATCTGCCTGCCTCTGTTTTGGGTGCTAGAATTAGAACCATGGACTAGCAGGCCCTACCTGGCTTCTTTGACGTTATTTTGTTATGTTTTGTTTTTTGTTTTTGGAGACAAGGTTTCTCTGTGAGGCCCTGGTTGTCCTGAGACTCCAGGCTAGCTAGCCTTGAACTCAGAGGAGCAGCCTCTGCCTCCTGAGTGCTAGGATTAAAAGCTCTGACTAGTTTTAATATAAAGACATTTAGAAGAACCTTAGCATATAATTTCAGTTTGTATCATTTCCTGAAGGCTGGCTCTGTTAGGGCATCATGCCATTGAGTGGCACTGCCTCACCTTTTTTTTTTTTTTTTTTTTTTTTTTTTGGTTTTTCAAGACAGGGCTTTACTGTGTAGACCAGGCTGACCTTGAACTCAGAAATACACCTGCCTCTGCCTCCCAAGTGCTGCCTGGAGGCGTTCGCCATTTTTAAATACTAGGGTATCTGTGTGCTTGGCTGTGCACATGCTGGTGGGCAGGGCCCTTCCCCATCTCTAGGCAGCAGTAAGGAGTCAGGAGGTCTTGGAACAGGCACACTTGACACATTTTCTTCTGTCGGTCTCAAGTGGGGAAAAGGCTGTCTTGTCTCTTGTCTTGTTTCTTTGGTTAATCTAGAAATCTTCAGTTGTAGACATTGGCCGAAAGGAGCCACATGCCCAGGCCCGGTGCTTAGGACTGCTCCCGTGACAAGAGGTGGTCCCCTTGAGGGTGGAGGCAGGCCATGCTTGCCAATGTCTCAGCTTTGTGTTTGGGCTTGCAGTGAACTTCGAGGCCTTGATCATCACCATGTCCGTGCTTGGGGGCTCTGTGCTCCTGGGCATCACTGTGTGCTGCTGCTATTGCTGCCGCCGCAAGAAGAGCCGGAAGCCAGACAAGAGCGATGAGCGGGCCATGAGAGAGCAGGAGGAGAGGAGAGTGCGGCAGGAGGAGAGGTGAGGCGGGCTCTCTCAGGAGCTTCCTTCTGAATCTACAGGAAGGCAAGGGTTATGAGTCACACGCTGTCTCCCTTTCCAAAAATGTAGCGTGTTTGTTGTCCAACATTTTCTGAGCTGTGGTTAAATGAGAATCTGGCCCTGTCTCAGACCGCAAATGCCTGGCCTGCTCTTCCACTGGTGGAGGAGGCCTGTACCGCAGCGCTCTTCTACTAGCCATGGTAGCCATCCATAGTACTGCCATTCCAGCCCCTAACGATGGAGTGACCTGACTGTGTGGTGGACACTGGCTTGTGCCTACTAGTTCCCAGAGCACTGACTTCTCCTTATGTGTGCTGGGCCTCATGCAGCCTTGAAGGCAGGTGGGGGACCAAGCGTTCAGCTCTAAAGCAGGTAGCGTAAATAAGTGTTAGCAGTTGCCTTCTCCTGGTCACCTGATGCGGGGCTTTGGCCCATTGCATTTTCTCTATGAGAAAGGATCACAGTATTAGACATTTGAATTCATTTTTTGTTTGGTTTTTGTTGTTTTGTTTTGTTTCTTCTTTGAGAGGGCCTGGCCTTGAGCTCTGCGTCTTCCTCCCTCAGTCTCTTGAGTGCTAGGGTAACAGGCTTGCTACCTTGCCTGTCAGAATTAGTTTATGGAAAATAGTAGGCTGGCCATCAAAGCAGCCAGTCTGCAGTCCCCCTGCTGGTTGAGTGGTGGGTGTGGCCTAGTGAACACATCCCCCCCCCCCCTTTTGGGAGAGCTCAAGGAGAGTGCTGAAGGAGCCTTTAGCCTCTGCCAGAGGAAGTAGAGGGGCTGGGGGTCGGAGTAAGTGGACGTGACTCAGTATCTCATATTCTTTTTTCTTTAGGCGAGCAGAAATGAAGTCAAGACATGATGAAATCAGGAAAAAATACGGTAAGAATAAGCTGGCTTTCTCTTGACTGGGTGGGGTCTGGGCAGCTGCTGCCTTGCCCGAGAGCGCCCCTCCACAGTTGCCAGGACAGCACTGGAGACTGACCACACTGCGCGCCTCAGAAGAGGAGGTCTTTCCTCTCAGCTTCTCGCTTTCTTTGGAACTTGTGGAGTGCGACAGTTGAGGAGCATTGTTCATCGCTGCTCGTGCCCATTTGCCTTACACTAGCATGTGCCTGTGGAACTAGCCCTGGGTCTGAGGCGCCTTCCCTGGTATGTGCCTCTCGCTGCCCTGGGTCTGAGGCGCCTTCCCTGGTATGTGCCTCTTGCTGTCCTCTGATGGGCTCAGACCACCCTTCTTTAGCAGAGGATTGACTGGGACCAGGGCTACTCCTCCCTCCGTGCTTTCTGGCTGCATCATCTCGCTGGGAGAAACGGGAGTGACTGGAGGAACCAGTCTGGGGATAAATGCCAAGTGTGAGCCGCTCATGTTCTGTTGGAATGAGGTAGAAGCCCAGCATGGTGGATACTCGGTCTCCAGGGTCACACATGACTCTGTCTGCTGTTCCTGGTTCCGAGCTGGTTTTAAAGCTTAGAAAGGGCACTAAGAGCTTTCTGCCTGGGCTTTATGGCTGCTGCCCAGATTGGGTGCTGTGGAAGCTGAGCCCTCCCTTGTTCACCTGACCATGGGGCCATGGGGGGAAGACTCCAGCTGTGAACCTACTTTTTTGACCTTGAATCACTATCCTGTAATTTTTTAAAAAGATTTATTTATGTATGAGTACACTGTAGCTGTTTTCAAACACACCAGAAGAGGACGTCAGATCTCACTACAGATGGTTGTGAGCCACCATGTGGTTGCTGGGAAGTGAACTCAGGACCTTCAGAAGAGCAGTGGGTGTTCTTAACCACTGAGCCATCTCTCCAGCTCTTGAGTCACTATCTTAACAGGAGAAATAGGATGAAGAAAATTGTTAAAAATCTTACCCCAAAATATGCATTATAATTATTTCATTTATTTACTTTGTGTGTGTGTGTGTGTGTGTGTGTGTGTGTGTGTGCGTGTGCGTGCATGCATGCATGTGCACGTGCACTGGCACATGCAAACATGCTAGCATGCACATATGAGGTCAGAGGATGACTTCTGGGAGCCATCTCTTCTGGCATGTGGGTCTTGGAGTCTTCAGGCTTGGTGGCAAGGATTTTACCTACTGAGCCCCATCTCACCAACTCCCAAGAAATACAGTTTTGAGGATATATGTGTATATAGAGGGGGAGGGGGAGGGGAAACAGCAGCTCTGCCATGCTTAAGGGTCTGACTCAGCAGAAACTCAATTATACACTGTGTACGTTAGCTTTTCAGTGCTGAGAGAAAGGCCTGAGGTAAACATCTTTAGGAGGACGAATTTCTTTTGTCTCACAGTGTCACAGTTTTCTGTCCAGGCTGCACTGCTGTGGGCCTGTGGTGAGGCAGACCATGGTGAGGGAAAGCTGCTCACATTACGGCTCCCCCATTACAAAGGAGCTGGGGGAGACATCAGCTGGAACAAGATGGGCCCTGTAAGGACCTACTTTCTTCAGCTAGGTCCCATGTCCTCATACTGCCATCAGCCTTAGGAATCCATGAATGGAAGTCAGGCATGATGGCACATACCTTTGATCCCAGCACTTGGAAGCAGAAGCAAGCAGATCTCTAAGAGTTGGAGGCCAGCTTGGTCTTGATAGTAAGTTCCAGGCAAGCCAAAGCTGTGTAATGAGACCCCATCTCAAAACAAACAGACGAACAGACAGAATTCCTAAGTGGGTGAATTCGTAGATTAACTCGGGGCATGTATGACCCTATCATCGAGCTCACATCTGAACATTGCTTCATTGAATAAGTGACTTTGTGTTCAAGCCATGACACTGGTTCCTTTCTCTTAGATGAGGAGATGCTGTAGCCAAGTCCAGTTGCCTATGTATAGCATGGCTTCTCCTGTTGGACATTAAACGTGGGAGTCTTTGTTCCCCTGAAGGGGCTGTAGCCATCCCTGCCCGCATCATGGCTATGCATCTCTTCTTACCTGGCCCATCAAGCACTGGGACTGAACAGTGCTGCAGCTGGAGGAGCTGCTTCCTCAGTGCCCCTGCTGCAGGCTCTGTGTGCTGCTGCCTGCGCTGGGACCTGGGCTTCTCTGAGAGTGCAGCTGCCCTTGATCCTGGCTAGTCCTGTCTCCTTTCTATTGATCTCTGCCCTTGGTTCATCTTTACATCTGGGGCTTCTGGGTGGGCAGAGCTTAGAGATCCTGGTGTCTCTGCCCTAACAGAATCCAAGTCGGTAGATTACAAATCATACAAGTGTGAAGTGGAAGTTGGGCCCAGGGCCAGGGGTGGTGTTGTGAGACAGGATGGGAGACTGTGGGGTGGTGCAAAGGAGATGCAAATAAATGAGGAGGGTGGGTGCCACGCCGTGGGTAAAGTCACCCCGTGTCCTAGGACGGCTGTAATACTTGGTTGTCACCTTGATGGCGTGTGCTCTTTTTATAGTCTTGACTCTCCAGGCACAGCCACAGCTCTCGGGGGATTTGAGCTGAAGCGACTTGCTTGGTTTTTTTCTGTATGATTGTCACCCCTGTGGAAAGAACTGTCAGAAACTGTCCTGACTTGTGATCTCAGCTGTGGCTCATTTCTCTGAAACGGTTGGGAATTGGGTTCCTGACGGATTTTATGTCAGTTTTAAAGTCACGGATG
The DNA here is from genome assembly GCA_019843815.1 of Montemys delectorum. Lineage (NCBI taxonomy): Eukaryota > Metazoa > Chordata > Mammalia > Rodentia > Muridae > Montemys > Montemys delectorum. Next base: position 6,573 of record JADRCD010208685.1, on the reverse strand, counting down.
GTACGGCAACCTGCTTGGAGCTGTGGTTAAATTATTCTGTAAAACTTTGCTGAGGTGTGCTGCGGTTTGCAGGGGTAGGCTGGGCAGCTTCGTCTCATTTTGTCTTTGTTTGGTATGGAGTTGTTGGTGGGTCAAGGTCTCACTATGAAACTCTGGTTGGCCTAGAACTCCAGTGGTAGACCAGACTGGCTTAGTACTAGGATTATGGGCATAAGCCAGAACACCCAAGGCTATACATTGCTTTTGTGAGTATTTCCAGTTGAATGAGTGAACTTGTAAACCAAGTTTCTTTTTTTTTCCCCTTTCTCCCTCAGGTCTGTTTAAAGAACAAAACCCGTATGAGAAGTTCTAGCACACTGGCGGTGGATCGTGCAGTTCCAGAGTTCTCTGGGAGTGCGCTCCTCAGCGGAGCCTGCAGAGACCTCGCCACCACAGCCACCCTTGACCTGGGTGATGATCCCTCCAACCTCAGCCCTGGCCCCGGCGTGGCCTTGAGAGGACAATCCTGCTCTTGTCCCCTCTGTGTCTGTAATCACCTGAGACCTTAATCTCGTGGCTGTCCTTTTTTGGGGGGAGGAAATGTACTTGGTCCCCACACTCTGCAAGCCGATTAGGAAGCTGGCAGCCTGAGGTGCTGTCTGGCCTCTGAGTGGCCTTGCTGGGAGGTTCACATTGCAACAAACAAGAGTCGTGTTTACTTGGTTATGGCGAGAACTGACCACCACCCTTGCTTCCCAAGGCTATGTTTTGTCTGCAGGCCCATTGCTGTGACATGCCGTTGTTGTTTTAATTTTGGTGGCCTCTTGGAAGGCACTGTCCCCAAGTCTGGTGAGGACTGGCATCCTAACTCAGCCTTACCCAGTAGCACAAAAGCTTATCAAGTCGCCTGAAGTCTTTAATGATCCCTCAGGGAACAGTCCTACCAAAACCCTTCCTGAGGAGCCCAGGCCTCGTGGATGGCATTTCTCAGTCTTTACTAGACTGACAATCTCCCTGCCGTGGGAAACCTGAGCTGCGATTCAGTTCGGTCCTCTTGTGAGGGCTGAATGTCCGCCTCAGGCCCCTCCGGCTGTGGGGGGCGCACAGACTCCGGTCCTTTTGTGTAGGTCTTGGATATCTCCCTCTACCAGTCAGGCGGCTGTTCAGATGGTCCTGGATGGATCATGGAGGATGAACAGCATGTCCACCAGCCATCTCGTTGTGGGAGCTGAGTGTGTAGGAAGTTAGGAGGACTCCACACCATATTGCCTACCAGGGAACCTGCCTGAGCTGACATAGACGCCCACCTCACTTCCCACGCTGCTTCCAGCCACACCTCAGACCACTGTGTCTGACATCAGCATGGGCCCTGGGAAAGTTGTCCGGGGACACTCAGGTCCTCATGATTCTGTCCATTTCTTTGAAATCCAGATGTGTCCCTAGTAAGCAGATCCCAACTCTGATGGCAGCGTAATGAGGAAAGATATATCCTCAGGAAAGCAGCCGCCAGCAGATGAGGTGGTCTGACTGCAGGCTCCCTCGTGCCCGAGACCTCACCTAGCAGCTCGCTAACCTTTCCAATTGTCAGTCTGTCTAGGGATTAACATTTTCCTCTCTCGTGATTTCCACAAACTAAGGGAGTAACCTTTACCACAGGCTGGAGTCTTATGTCTTTCTGCCTTGTTAGGCCTTGTCAGGCCTTCCTTAGAAGTGCAGCAGGTGGGAGTGGGAGTGGCCTGTGCCTGCCTCTGAGCAGCAGGAAGAGCAGCCACAGAACCAAACCCGACACCATCACACCCAGTGCCTTAGTTTTTAACCACTGTCCAATAAAATGGTTGAATACAGCTTTGAGTTCTTTGTGTTTTGTCCCAAGGGTGGACTGGGGCTGTGGCTTTCCAGGTAAGCCAAGCACCTGGGTTTGCCCTGTGAACTGGGCACCATGTCCCACAGGAACTGACTAGGCCAGACCTGGAGTGACCACCACTCCCTGCCTTCCGAGTAGAAAGGTCCTCGTGGTCATCACCTGCCCTGTCCAATTCCACCCCAGCAAGCTCTGCATTCCATTGTTATACTGGTACAAAGACAGCCGGGGAAGTGGCTCTGCATGGCTGCCCGCTGACCCTGGTCCCTGGGTGCCCTCCATAGGCATGTAGCACCTGGCTCCTTCAGCTCTGGAGTCTAAAGTGGAGAGGCTGGTAGATAATAGCATGGATAAAGAGTGTAGGTGTCGCCAAGTCTGCCTGTGACCAGCTTTTGGTTTCCTGGGTCCTTTGTCTCAGAGCTCAGCCTGGCTGCTTGAACCTGTTGTCCATTGTAGTAAACACATGGGGGTCTGGGGATAGAAACTGACTCTGTTACTTTCAGGAACCAGAACATGATTCTGAAATATGCAAGGGGAGGGGGGCCCATCACCAGCCTTCTGCTATAAAAGTCTACTCTCCTGAGGCATGTCCCTGGACAGACCTAGTTCCAGGAAACGCAAGCCCTGGGGCAGGTCAAAGTGTCGGACCACAAAAAGGAAGGACGAGTCCCAGAGCAGGTGGGAGCCCACTCTCCCAGCCTTATCCTGGGACTACATCCTAGCCCTTTGCAGGTTACCCTGGGCAACTGATGTTAGCAATTGTCTTCGTGGATAATAACAGACTGGGAAGTTCTGGATTGGCGTGGGGAGGCCAGGGGAAGGTCTGGGGATTCAGTTGGCCAGATATTAGATGTGTTGGATCTGTAAGTGTTCTAGGGGAGCTACCTGGGAACTGCTTTAAATCCAAGGGTGTCCTCAACTTGGGCTTTCATATTCACTCCTGCAGAAAGATAGCATAGTATAGTTGGGTTCAGGAGGGGCTCGCTCGGCAATTTCCTGTGTCTGCAGACAAGAGGGGAGCGTGCTGGGGTGGGGGTGAGGGGCACATCAACCCTTCCTCCCCAACATTTTGGTTTTAAGGATGGGATGTCATGCCTCACCCAAAGCAGCCATGAGTGCTGTGTGTGTTGGGACCTCACCTGTCGCCTGTAACCACCCCTCAGTCCCATGAGTGGTGGTATAGGGCAAGCAGTCTCCCCCTTTGTAGGAGTCAGCCTCAGCTTTGAGTTCTGGTCCCCACCTTTGGAGCTCAAGCAGAGGGGAGTAGCAGAGGCTTACAGCCCCAGGGTCAGACAGGCTTGACCCAGGGCTGCCGCTGTCTCCTGCTCTGCCTCAGTGTTCTGGGAAAGGTATCCCATGGGCACCAGTGCCATCCACAGCCAGAGAGAACATGACGAAAGCGGAGATATATGGGGAGCCATGCAGCCAGAGGGGAGAGAATCAACACTGGGCTGGCTGCTTGGCATGGGTCTGCAGTGCACCCTGGGTAGGACCCACAGTCACAATGACCAGCCATGCCTTATGACCCACCCAGCAGTCTGTCCTGGCTCCCTCGGGAGAAGCCTTTGGCTCCCTGAGCATGCTAGCTCAGGCCCTTAGCCCTTCCTGGCTTTTCTTCCTTCTCTGCCTCCCCTCCCCACTCCACACACTGCCACCTTGAGAGAACCTCCATCCCAGAGACTACCTCTGAGGCCCTGTCCCACTGTCTGATCCCTTTGAACTTCATCAAAAAGTTGTCACCTGACCCAGGGAATGTGACTTAGGCATACTGCAGTGAGATAGGGCTTGTCACGGTTGGTTTTTATGCAGCACCTAAACTGGGTGAGAGATGGCCCTGCATGTATCTGCCAGTGTAGAACAGTGCTTGATCCAAGGTGTAATTTTTTCAAAAAGATTTATTTATGCCGGGCAGTGGTGGCGCACGCCTTTAATCCCAGCACTTGGGAGGCAGAGGCAGGCATAGTTCTGAGTTCTGAGTTTGAGGCCAGCCTGGTCTACAGAATGAGTTCCAGGACAGCCAGAGCTACACAGAGAAACCCTGTCTCGAAAAACCAAAAAAAAAAAAAAAAAAAAATTATTTATTTATTATTATATGTAAGTACACTGTAGCTGTCTGCAGACACACCAGAAGAGGGCATCAGATCTCATCACAGATGGTTGTGAGCCACCATGTTGTTGCTGGGATTTGAACTCAGGACCTTTGGAAGAGCAGTCAGTGCTCTTAACCACTGAGCCCCTGTTGATGTAGTTTTTAAGCTGTTCTATGCTATTCTATTACTTCTACCTCCCTTCCAAACCTAATTCCACCTTGATCCCTTCTAAGCCCACAACACAAAGTAGGAGGGAAAAGGTTAGAGTGGGAAGGGGGCATAGACTTCTCTCAGCTAACTTTCCTACTGATAAGGGGCATGGGGCTCCTTGGGACAAGGCCAGTCAGTCATCGTCAGAATATCCAGCAAACCAGCAATAGCAAATGCAGCAGTAGCAGCAGCCACAGGCCCTCTGGGGGTCTCCAGGTATGCCCTCTCCAGAGTTCCTAGAATTGAACTATCTGCTGTTGGTAAAAATCATAACCCCCACAGAGCACGAGACAATCATATTTAAGGGCTGTGGACAGCATGAAGCAGCCCCATATCCCACATAAACAAAAGCATATTCATATAACATAACTGGGTTTGGTTTGTTTGTTTTGTTTTTTGTTTTTAAAGAAACCAAACCTCCCTACACTAAGGAGAGTAAGGGATCGTTTGATTCTGAGCTACATCTGTGTGGTCATGGCCCAGGAACATGGGTTGAGTTTGCTCTGAAGGGCATGTTCCACCTTGGATGTGGTTGTGTGTATAGCCACAGTCCCTCAGCTACTATCAGCCACAACCGTAGCCTTAGCTAGAAGCCAGAAGTACTGAGGTCAACACTTGGAAAAGCTTCCTATGACAGACATGGAGGTGTTGGGGCAGATTCAAAGAGTGCTAAAGATAAGGCCAGGATTGTTAGAGCTCTCCTTCCATCCACCATCAGCACCTCCAGCAGCTCGATAGCTCCCTCAGAACATCACATACCTGGTAAGCTTCCCTTCTGGATGACGATGGGCTCTGGGTTGGAGCACTGAGCAGTGCAAATTACCCCCATCCCCATCCCCAATGTGGGCGGAGGCTGCTGAGTGGGATGTTAGTGTGTTGGTTAGCACTGATGCTTTTAAGAGTTGTGGGTGCCAGGCAGTGGTGGCGCACACCTTTAATCCCAGCACTTGGGAGGCAGAGGCAGGCAGATTTTTGAGTTCGAGGCCAGCCTGGTCTACAGAGTGAGTTCCAGGACAGCTAGGGCTACACAGAGAAACCCTGTCTCAAAAAAAAAGTCACCTTTTACCTGGAAGGACAAGTTATTGTGATGTATTTCCTGACATAAATAGCAATGAAGCCAGTATAAACATATACTTAATGCTTAACATTTAGTGCTAGTGCGTATTGTAAAAAGAAAAATGCAATCCCTGGGTCTAACATCCCAGATAATCACATGCAGCAGGCAGAAGAATGGGGAGTGGGAGGGGCCTAAAGAGAGGCAAGCCACACCCCTTGCCTGCCTCAAGATGTAAACACAGATCTATTACACAGGCGTCAACAGAAGGATGGGGGTTTAAATATACATAAATGTTCACGCTGTGAATGTGCTCTGTGGCGTCCATACTCAGTTTCCATGAAAAACAGTTTGGCAAAGAAATATGATCAGCACAAGACAATCAGACACAGCTCTCAAACCAGGAGGGATGCAATAACACAAACGCAACCCATTTAACTGGTTTGTAGACACTACGTAAGGGAGTTTCTGGAAGTCACAGCAAATGGTGTTTCCACAGTGTCGATGTGAGCTGCAGCTCGCTGGCCTTTACCTGGGCCCATGGTGTGAAGTTGCAAACACTGGATGGTCCAGCCCACACTGTACAAAGCCAGAGAGCACTGAAAAGGAAAAGCTAATGATTTGCAGGGCCAGGGCTATCAAACCCATCACAGAGCTGGATCAGCAAGGTGGTGGGCCAGCTGAAACCCAAGCACAGGACAGAGAGTGGACAAAAAAGAAAACAAAATACACGCAAAGAGGACTTTCCAGCCGGGCAGTGGTGGCACACACCTTTAATCTCAGCACCCAGGAGGCAGAGACAGGTGGATCTCTGTGAGTTCAAGGCCAGCCTGGTCTACAGAGCAAGGGCCACACAGAGGAACCCTGTCTTAAAAAAACAAAACAAAACAAAGAGGTGTTTTCCATGAAAGCCGTCTAGAAGACTTGAGATGAATTTAGGCATACCATCACTAAAGGGCAGGTGTAGACTGCAGGGCACAAGGAGCCCTTGGTGGCAACTGAGCGTGTCATGCAGATACCACCCATATGCCTCATCCCTACTTACAACACCCATGAGGCACTCAATGGAAAAGCTGGGCAGGGCACTGCCAGGGAAGACCATGGCTGGCGGGAAGGCCCTTGACCAAGGCAGGGTCAGAGGCTCGATCCATCATGGTTGTCTGGACAACAGGAACACCAAAAGACCTAGACTTCAACTATAATGTAGTCTAACCCCAACCCCAACCCCCAAACCCATGACACAACACAGTATACCCGAGTCTTAGGACTGCAGCCCACAACTCTAGAGACAGGGTGTGTCACCACTACCTGGCGACTTCATATTTTTTTTGCAGTGTGCAGCCTCCTCAACAAACACACAATTCCTCCCTGATTTACTC
>JADRCD010208684.1:0-28102 GCA_019843815.1 Montemys delectorum | reverse complement strand
CATGTAATAAGGACACACGCTCCACTATGTTCATAGCAGCCTTATTTATAATAGCCAGAAACTGGAAACAACCCAGATGTCCCTCAACAGAGGAATGGATACAGAAAATGTGGTACATCTACGCAATGGAGTACTACTCGGCTACTAAAAACAATAAATTTATGAAATTCTTAGGGAAATAGATGGACCTGGAGAATATCATCCTGAGTGGGGTAACCCAATCACAAAAGAACACACATGGTATGCATTCCCTGATAAGCGGATATTAGCCTAGAGGATTGGAATACACAAAGAGGTGAAGGTATTTTATCTTGTTAGACCACAGCTGCTCTCCTGGCCCCAAGCACGGCAAGGGAAGCTGACCCGAGGGAAGGCACCCAGGGTGATTTTGGCTGCTTGATTCTCAGGCATGTTCCAAAGATAGAGTAAATGGAGTTGGTGCTGCTGTTCAGTAACAAAGCCTCTGGCTAGAAAGGAAGTAGAAACACTAAAAAGGACCAGATCACGTGACAATCTGCAGGGGGCATGCCTGTCTTCCCAGAAATTTCCCAAGACTCAACAGGAAAACTGAAAACATTAAATAGTTGACTGGGGTGGTCATGCACAAACCTACTTCCCTATTTGCAGGTTTACTTTGAAAGGAAAAAATAATAATAATAACCCTGTTAACAGTGTGGGGAGCGGGGGGGGGGGGGGGGAGGGGAGCAGAGCTTGAATGCCAGCCCTTCCTGCCTTGAAAGTGCTGGGGGCCTGAGGTGGGGGGACTTGGGGCTTCCAGGCAGACTCCTTCCCTCTGGAGCAGGCTGTGACCACTATGCTCCTGGCTGGCTCAGACTGTGAGCCTTGCTGGCTCTCTGGCTATCAAGCGAGGAGGGTAGAATCTCCTCCACAGGACGCCCAAATAGTAGGACACAGTTGGAGAGACAAGGGTCTATTGTGGGACACACATCAGCAGCAGATCTAAGATTTATGATGCTCTAAGCTTATACAATTTGGAAGCCTTCCTCAAAGAAAATCATAAAAATTTTCAGTGTAAAATCAGATAGAAAGGGGCTGGAGAGATGGCTCAGCGATTAAGAGCACTGACTGCTCTTTCCAAGATCCTGAGTTCAAATCCCAGCAACCACATGGTGGCTCGCAACCATCTGTAATGAGATCTGACGCTCTCTTCTGGTGTGTCTAAGGACAGTGTACTTATATATAATAATAAATAAATCTTTTTTAAAAATCAGATAGAAATGCTTCTAAAGAAAAAAGAAATCCAGATGCCTTACAAATAGGAATTTTTGACACATTGTGACTAATAAATTACAAGTAGAGACTACTGACCCTGATAAATTCAAATCACCACACTTTGATTCATTGCCTAACATACCCAGCCAGATGGGCAAACCTAGTGTACTACCACTGAGCTACATTCCCAGCCTGGCCTACGCTGGCTGGCCTTGAACTCATGATCTTCCTTCTCAGCCTCTCAGTACCGGACCTCCTGACATGCATCACTACCAGCTCCCAATACTTTTATAATGATAATTCCACCCCTCTCATTTCTCGCTATGCACTTTTGGTCGTCTCATTATCTGACACAACTTTTTATACTGATGTGTATAAACTAAAGAAAGATAAGTCACAGCTTCCCTTGGTATAGCTGGATTAGCCATTGGTTATTTTTTTTAAAGATTTATTTATTATTATATGTATATAGCTATCTTCAGACATAGCCAGAAGAAGGTGTTAGATCTCATTACAGATGATAATGAGCCACCATGTGGCTGCTGGGATTTGAACTCAGGACCTTCAGAAGAGCAGTCAGTGCTCTTAACCACTGAGCCATCTTACCAGCCATCATTGGTTATTTTTATAAATGATGATTTAGTAAAAATTCTTTTGTCTTTATGACTAATTGGTAAAGTCATAAACATTTTTAGGATTATCAAATTAGAGCGAATGCTCATCAAGTTTTTATATAAGTGAACTATAAGACATGAGAATGTTTCAAGTTTTCATTTGCAAAGGATCTATCTTAAATACCCTAAATTGATGGTACTCGTTAACCAGGGCAATTCAGATGCATTCTTGAATTGCTACTACATTGCTCTGAGCTACATAATTGTGTAATAAAATCCCTCTTATGTTACACACACTATACTTATTGACGGGTGCACGTGGGAGTCTCACCACGAGGGCACTTCTTTCTCTGAGCAATCTTGCTGTGCTGGTAGCAATTTTGTGTGCCATTTCCTCTGAAACTGCCAGACCTCATCAGGACAAGACGCATCACTGACCCTAAGAAATGGCTCCATACATTGAGATGCATAAAGCATTCAACTTCACACACACAAAAGCACTTGCTGGTTTATAAGAGGGCTCTAAATACCCTAGCCCTAGACCCTGGAACACTGATAAACTTTCATGTGGATGAATCCCATTACAAAGGACCAAAATGTATGATGTGTTTATAACTGCCTGGACTGTATTGCTACATGTGTTGTTGACAGGACAGAGCTCCTGATTCGACAGGTCATTTGTGAGAAGAGAATCTTGTGGAAGAATTTTTCATAGACTAGCTTCTAGCTCTGTACTTTTCAAGCCTAGTTTCTCCTCCACAACTGCCAGTGCTGGGCATTGCCACAGATAATTTTTATTGTGGTCTCTGGCCTGTACCATTACATTGTGGTGTGGTGGGTACTGGTGGATGGGCTGTACTAGGCACAATTCCCAAACCACCATGGCCAACAATAATTTAATTCTATGGCTGCGATGGAGATGGCTCAGTGGGTGAAACACTTGCTATAGAAGTTTTAGGACCTGAGTTCAAATCCCCAGAGTCCATATAAAGTTGAATGCAACAGTCCTAGTATTCCTACCCTAAGGTGAGACAAGGAGATTGGAGAATCTCTGGAAGCTCTTGGGCCTGCTAGCATGGTACATACAGTGGTAGTAAACCAAAAAAAAGACCCTATCTTAAACAAGGTCATAGACCAAGAGCAACATCTGAGATGGTCTTCCAACCTCCACATGGACATGCACACTGTGGTGGTTTGAATAGGAATGACCCCAATAGTCTCATGTGTTTGATTGCTCGGCCCATAGGGAGTGGCACAATTTGGGATGTGTCCTTGTTGGAATAGGTGTGGCCTTGCTGGAGGAAGTATGTCACTGTGGGGGTGGGCTTTGAGGTCTTAGAAGTTCATTCCAGTTCACTTCCTGCTGCCTATAGATCAAGATGTAGAACTCTCAGCTCCTTCTCCAGCATCATGCCTGCCTGCCTGCCTGCCTGTCTGTCTGTCTGTCTGGCCATCATCCTTACCACCGACACCCACAGGAAAAGTGACAAGGCTCTTGTAGATATGAGTTTGGCTCCATGCTCAACCTTCACGGAGTCCACAACATTTGCCATGGAAAGCTGGCTGGCACAGAGACTGTAGGACCTCAGAGTACCAACTGCCCAAACCCTTCTCAGCACAGATAGGAGACTAACACCCAGAGAACGGAAGATGAGACCCACAGTAAGCAGAGAAATCTCCTGACCCCATAGTCAGTTTCATCTCAGCTTCTTTTCTATCTTTCTTGGGTATCTTCAGTCTGTTCCCCCATGCCCATGGGTCCTCATTGTGAACTAGGCTTTGCTCCCACTTTTAAGTAACCCATCTTGCAATAGTCCAGCCAAGCAAGTCAATTACGATCTTCTTGCGCTGAGCCCTCTTCTGGGAGACTGTCCCAACCAGAGTCTTGCTGACAGGGGAATGAGTTACACTCCTGGCCCCAGGGATGGAGTCAGTGGCAAGCCTGGGCAACAGCCAGAAAGCCCAGACCTGCCGGTGCAGCCGAGCCTGCTGGGTGAGGGCCAGATGCACACATTAGAACCCAGGGCACCAAGGGAAGCCACTCTCCTTCCATCCTATGAGGCCTAACAGATATTACACTCCAGATGTTTTCTAACTCATTCTTGCATTAACATGTTTCTTGAGCTGGCTTTTGTCCTATGCAATCTGGAACTGTAGAATAATTTTTAAAGCCATTCATATGGTTCACATATCAAAACAAAATGTCTCACAGCACACCTGGCCCATACAGCACACCTGGCCAACTCCCCAGTCCTGATTCCCCAGCAGAGAACCACTTTTGTTCATTTCTTGTGTGTTTTCCAGCTTTGAGTCAGATATAAATAAATATATATCCTTACCCTTCACTCCTTTTTAATGTATGTGGTTGTTTTGTCTACATGTATGTCTGTGTACCATGTGCACACAGTGCCTGTGAAAGCCAGAGAGGGCACTGGATCCTCTGGAACTGGAGTTGCAGACAGTTGTTAGCAGCCGTGAAATGCTAAGACCCTAGCCCAGGTCCTCTAAAAGAGCAGCCAGTATTCTTAATTTCTGAACTACCTCTCCAGCTCCATCTTTCCTCCTTTTTGCCCACCAGGAACTTCCTTGCAAAGCCATGTAACCAAACTGGAGATCTTTCCAGGATCATGACAAGAGGCATTTTTAAATTCCACTTTAATCATGATGTCCTGAGCTCTCTATCATTGAGACTCCATAGGCTAAAGAGACAGAATTTCTTAGGAAATGTCAGTTTTTCCTCATTCCCTGTAGCAAGCTCCTCACACATAATTAGTTGAGTGTATGAAGCCTCACTTCCCTTTGAGCTTAAAGCTTGGAGAAAGGGGAGGGCCTATTTGTATAAACCCCAAGTGTATATGGGAGGGGGTCTGTTTCTTGAGAACTCTGGGGTCAAAAACTGTCAATGCCTTGGAAGCTCTTGTGGGAGTTGAGCAGAGCCCATGAGGCTGGGTCATCTGTGCAAAATGGAAGCACAACAACATCAGACATTTGTTTTGTGTGCATCATGCTAGGCACCAGGCCCAGGGCCTTCTGTATGAAGCAGATACTCTACCACTGAACTATAGCACCAGTCAAGATGGTTCTAGACCCTCTGCAGGAACACAGAAGAGATGGGCTTCCACTAGGGTCCATATGAGCCAGAGCCATGGACTTGGGCTTGGCTGTGGCAAGAGCCCACTATCATCACCCTCCAAGACATGCTGGTCCTTTACCCAGGCTTCCCAGGAAGCTCAGCTTGGTAACTGGCTTCTCATGATCAGGAGGCTGTGTCCTGCTCCCTTGAGCCTCTCTGGGAGCTATATTTTAACTTCTATGCCAAGACAATCACTGCAAATGGGATTTGGGGTGGGGGGGTATTGGTTTGAATGAGAATGCCTACAATAGGCACATGTATTTGAAAGGTCAGATGGGGCTGGCAAGATGGCTCAGCGGGTAAGAGCACTGACTGCTCTTCCAAAGGTCCTGAGTTGAGATCCCAGCAAGCACATGGTGGCTCACAACACCCCGTAATGAGATCGAACATCCTCTTTTGGTGCGTCTGAAGACAATTGCAGTAAATTACACTAACGGGATAGAGCAAGCGGGTTGAGCGATCAGGCTGGAGAGAAGCCACACACATGATGGCTCACGGTCATCTATACAGCTACAATGTACTCATACACATAAAATAAATAAAATAAATCTTTAAAAAAAAAGAGAGAGAGAGAGAAAGGTCAGATCAAGGATTTGTTTTCACTACTAGGGCTGAACCCAGAGTGTCATGCACAGGAGGCAAGTGCTGTACCATTGAGCTACAAAACACCTCCACCCTCTTCACTGCCTCAGTTCCTTGTGAAATTTTATAATTAACTGTAAGTATTTTTCAAGCTTGTCTGTGTGTGCATGTACATGTGTGTTGTGGGTACACTCACCTGTGTATGCATGTGACAGAGACCAGACTTTAGACACATACTTCCCTCTGCTGTGTTCAACGTTATTTTCTGAGACATTATCTCTCACTGAACCTGCAGCCCATCATTGCCTAACTAACTAGCTAGAAAGCCCTCGAAATCAGCATGCCTGTGCCCCACAACATCTGGGGTTAAATACACATACTTCAATGCCTGGGCTAATTTTACCTGGGTGCTGGGGATCTGAACTTGGGTCGTCACACTTGCTTAGCAAGTACCTTACCACTGAGCCATCTTCCCAATTCTTTCAAACTGCTAATTTTAAAATATCTTAAATATTTTATTGCTTTGTCTTTCTTAGTGTGTGGATATGTGTAATTGCTTTGTCTTTCTTAGTGCGTGGATATGTGCAAGCACACACATGTGAAGATCAAAGGACAACTTGGAGAGTCAGTGCTCTCCCTCCATAATGTGAATCACAGCTACTGAACTCATATCGTCAGGCTTGGCATCTGAGCCATCTCACACACTCAAACCTATTTTTTTAGCTAACATATAAAAACTATACATGAACGCCAGGCAGGAGTGGTGCACACCTTTAGTCCCAGCACTTGGAAAGCAGAGGCAGGTGGAACTCCAAATTTGAGACCTGCCTGGGCTACAGAGTTCCAGGGCAGCCAGGACTACAACAGAGAAACCGTGCTTTGGAAAACAAAAACAAAGACGGTTTTTGCTAATTTACTCAGTTATTACTAGTTAATTCAGGTTAAATTTACCTCCTCAGAGATTTATAACTTACTTGCATTGAGAACTTTAAAAGCAGTTGGTTTTTTTGTTTTTGTTTTTGTTTGGGTTTTTTTTTTTTTTGAGTATCTATTATGTGCCAGGCATTGTATTAATACTTTGTTGCCTCTTTTCCTTCTCACCACTGTCATTCAAGTTATTTACTTTCATCTCCCAGATGAGGAAAGTGAGGTCTAGAGAGATTATGTAATGGCATAAGGTCACACAGTAAGTATAGAGCCACCTTTCGATTCCAGAAAAGCCTCATGCCAACGTCAGGGTACTTTCATAGATGACACAGATGTCTTTCAGCTCCAACAGAACCCAGGGTCAGATTTCCCAGAGGTACTGTGCCTTAACTCCCTGTCATTTTCAGTGCAACAGAGCCAGACCTGGAGAGTAAAAGAGAGACTGCACAGAGTGAGGGGTGGGGTATAAGATCTGTTTTCTCATATAGATATGGGCATAGTAAGCAGGGTACAGCTTGGCAGAGAGAGATGCTTGAGAACAACCTTCCTCCAGAGGTGCTCACAGAGTGGGGTAACTGGTGCGATGGAGGAATGCATGGAGGTCCCTAGGATCCCCAAGAAATAAGAATCTCCAGCTCGAGGAAGGAGGTCGGGATGCTTCCTGGAGATAGAGAGTGAACAGTCAGGAGGAGGCTTACCACGCTGTTCTAGATTCATTGTTGCTGCTGAGAGAAACACCCTGACCAAAAGCAACTTTATAGGTGAAAGGAGTTTATTTGCTTTGCACTTCCAGGTTATAGTTCATCGCTGAGGGCAATTCCAGGTTACAGTTCATCCCTGAGGTTACTCCCAAGTTATACCCCATCATTAAAGTCACTTACGGGTTATAGTCCATCACTGATGTCACTCGCAGGTTACAGTCAGTCACTGAGGTCACCCCCAGGTTTACAATCCATCATTGAGATCACTCACAGGTTTACAGTCCATCACTAGGGCACCTCCAGGTTATCCTCCATCTTTGAGGGCAAGTCAAGGCAGGAACTTAAAGCACATCCATAGACAAGAGCAGAGAGAAACAAAGGGATCCTTGCATAGCTCTGCTTAGCTAGCTTTCCCCACAAAGCTCAGGGCTTAGCCCACGATACAGTGCTGCCTGTCCTCAGACAGGTCTTTCTACCTTAATTAAAAATTGAGGTATGAGTCCCCCTCATATATGCCCACAGGCCAGCCTGATCTAGATAAATCCTCCTTAAAACTCTCATGCTAGTTGATTCTAGGTTGTGTCAAGTTGATGGTTAAAACTTACCAGCCCAGGTAGGAGAGATGGCTCAGCGGTTAAGAACACAGACTGCTCTTCCGAAGGTCCTGAGTTCAAATTCCAACTACCACGTGGTGGCTTACAACCATCCATAATGAGATCTGACGCCCTCTTCTGGTGCGTCTGAAGACAGCTACAGTGTACTTACATATAATAATAAATAAATCTTTTCTTAAAAAAAGTTAAAAAAAAAAAAAAACTTACCAGCCTAAGAGTAAGTCAAGTCAAAGGCAGGAGGTGAGGGAGGATGAGGCCGTTCTGGGGAACTGGAGGGAGTACACATGGCCAGAGACTTGGGCAGGCATTTCTGACAACACAGGAGAGAAGGGGACCCTTGTATGCTGTTGATAGGGATATTAGTGCGTACGGTTGTTGTGGAAGAGAATAGGGGGTTCCTCAAAACACAAAAATCATAATTGCCATATGACCTAGCAACCACAGTTCTCAGTGTTTACCCATAGATTTGAAGTCGGGATGTTGGAGAGGCATACTCAGTCCTGTGTCCCCTGTCTTCATAATAGTCATCCCTATGAAGTTGGGATGGTAGAGATGGCTCAGTGGTTAGAAGCACAAGTGTTGGGAGCACAGAGGTTCTTGTGCTCACAAATCACTGGGGGAACCAGGAATGTTATTCATGGAGGGATGTCTCCTCAAAGGAGGAAATGAGTACCTGTTTCCCACCCTGACAGCTGGGAGTGGATGTCATTAATGACCTGGTGACCTTTGCTATCTGTAGGGCCAGACCTCCTCTAAATTCCCCAGAATGCTTTTCCCAGGCTCTCCGTCCTAGATCTTTATCCTTAGCTCTCAATCAATAAACCTATCCCTAGGAGAGTTGTCTCGTGGACTTTATAGCCTAATGACCTCCATGCTGTCTTGGCAAGAGACCACACCAGATCCCAGGTCCATTAGCTATAGCATAGAAACATCTTCACAGTCACATATACTTTTCAAAGAAGTTTCTATGTAGTATGCCAAAGCTTTATTCTGTACCTAGAACAGGAATTGAGGGACCCTAAGGGCTCCTGCCTGGGGTCAAGGCTAGGCCAAATTCCATTCTCCACCCACAGGAACATTCTTGAGTAAAAAATTCTCAGAATGTACTCTAGAAAGTCCCAGGTAGAGTTCAGATGTGTGTCATGCTTGCTAGTCAATAGATTTAAAGATCAATATGATTAGCCAAAAAGTTTGAACTGTAACCTTGCTGATGTAACCTGTGCCCCTAAAAAGCATAAAAACTGCTTGTAATATCCATTATGGGTCGCCTTCTCTTCACTCGCCTCGATTGATTGAGGGCTGACCCTGATGAGCCAGAAAACAAACCTCTTGCTTTTGCATTGATCGACATCTCAGTGTCTCACTTGAGGGTGTCTTGAAGTAAGTACCACTGACCGAGGGTCAGGGTCTTACATTTGGAAACTTTTTTCCAAATTGTACTGTGTTAAATATGCTTACAGTAAACTGCCTGGCGCCAGACTCTCTAGAAGGTTGATCCAGCCTAAGTTGATGTACTGGCTGGTTTTGTGTGTCAACTTGACACAGGCTGGAGTTATCACAGAGAAGGGAGCTTCAGTTGGGGAAGTGCCTCCATGAGATCCAGCTGTGGGGCATTTTCTCAATTAGTGATCAAGGGGGTAGGGCCCCTTGTGGGTGGTGCCATCCCTGGGCTAGAAGGTTTGGGTTCTATAAGAGAGCATGTTGAGCAAGCCAGGAGAAGCAAGCCAGTAAGGAACATCCCTCCATGGCCTCTGCATCAGCTCCTGCTTCCTGACCTGCTTGAGTTCCAGTCCTGACTTCCTTTGGTGATAAACAGCAATGTGGAAGTAAGCTAAATAAACCCTTTCCTCCCCAGCTTGCTTCTTGGTCATGATGTTTGTGCAGGAATAGAAACCCTGACTAAGACAGTCGAGCTGAACTGAAATGTTCTTTTCTGCTTCTATGTGGTTTGCTTCCCTGCTGCTTGCATGGACCTCCCCAACACAGACACACACAAGCACACACACACACACACACACACACACACACACACACACACCCGAGTATACACACACACATTAGCTGCTTTTTCAGAGAATATGAGGTTAATTCCCAGCAACCACATGGCAGCTTATAACTATCTATAACTCCAGCTCACAACTGTCTGTAATTCCAGGGAATTCAGCACCTCTTTCTGGCCTCTATATGCCCTATATGTACCTGGTGCATAGACATACGTGCAAGCAAAACATCCATACTCAATATAAATAAATAAATATTTAAAAAATAAAATCAACGTGAGAGCCCACTAATAGGAATGGGTAAATAAATAGCATATATATACAACTGGAAAGAATTAAGAGAACCACTGGTAAGCAAAATAACCAATCACAGAAAGATAAATCCAATTGCTGGTATTTGTCTGTGAAAGCTAAAACCAAGCCGTGGAGCTAGAGAGCAGGATGGTGGTTACTAAGGACTGGGAGGAGAAGAAGGTAACAATCAGAAGCTACAGGGGACACTCAAACAATTTATTTTAAAAAGAGATAGCATATGCCTTTTTTAAAAAATGGGCTAAGGACAGAGCTCAGTGGCAGAGTGCTTGGCTAGCATGGATGTGGCTTGCAGCTTTCTGTCCACTCCACTGATGTGCAACTGAAGAGACTGCGTAATAGGAACAGAAAGGGGTGTCTTCTACAGAGCAAATGTCGTGTGTGTGTGTCTCTGTGTGTGTGTGTGTGTGTGTGTGTGTGTGTAATTAAGACTGAGTAGAGCCGGGCAGTAGTAGCGCACACCTTCAATCCCAGCACTTGGGAGGCAGAGGCAGGTGGATTTCTGAGTTCGAGCCCAGCCTGTCTACAGAGTGAGTTTCAGGACAGCCAGGGCTACACAGAGAAACTCTGTCTCCAAAAACCAAAAAAAAAAAAAAGACTAAGTAAATAGAAGGAATCCAGTGAAGAACTGGCAAAAGGAAGTACTGTGTGACACACTGACACACTGACACTTCCATGACAAGATGTTATTTTATTTTATTTTATTTTTTGTTTTCTTTTGGGGGCAGGGGAGATTTGCAAGGGTAGAGGGCAGATATGAAGGGATGGGGAGATGAATGAGATTGGAATGCATGATGTGAAATTCACAAAGAATCAATAAGAAGTTAAAAGAAAAAAAGGAAACATAACTTAACAAAGCTGACACTAAAAGCAAAGGAAAGTATGAATGGTCCTATAATTGTTAAGGGACATTTATTTATTATTAAAAATCTTTATGGAAAGAAAACGAAGTCATGTGGTTTAATTAATGAGATTTTTCCAAACACTAAAGGAAGTGTTTGTTTTGTTTTGTTTTGTTTTGTTTTGTTTTGTGTGAGATAGGATCTCACTATGTAGCTCTAGCTGTTCTGGAACTCACTGTGAGGCCAGGCTGGCCTCAGACTCACAGGGATCCTCTTACCTCTGCCTCCCAAGTGCTAGAATTAAAGGCATGTGCCACCACACCCTGCTTTAAAGGAAGCATCTTATACAATGTCTTCCAGATAATAAATGTGCATATGCACACTTGTAAGTCAGAGGACAACTTGTTCCATATGGGTCCTGAGGATCTCAGGCTTAGCAGCAGGTGCCTTCACCACCTGAGCTCTCTCTCCAGTCCCAGTGTTTTATTTTTTATGCACATAATTGCATCGCCCAATAATGACTTTGTTCCTCTGTACCCTTTTTAAAAAGGAAAGAAAATTTAAGAACAGCATAAAAACTTTTAAAATCAGTAAAATTTAGTGAATGGCTCTGGATATTCTGTCTACACACAAAAGCAACAGCATTTCTACTAACCAGATACTATAGCTTTTTGTTACTGTAATGGTCTCAGCTTTAGAATTACTTTAAAATTGTATCTAGGAATAAGTCTAATGGAAATTGAATAAGTGTATGCATTTCATTACTGAGAGACATTTAAAAAGCCCTAACTTTAGAAGGGTATACCATGTTTATGGTTGAAGAATACAGAATGTTCACAGCATCACTACTCCAATTAGTCTAAAAACCAGACAAAATCCCACAGTTCCTCATTGATAGCGTTCGCTGTGATGTAATCATACAGCTGGATATGAACATTCACAAGAACAAGCATGCTGCTGCTATACTCAAAGTGTAAATGAATCTCACTAACATAGTGTAACCACAATAGAAGCTAAACACAGAGAGGAGAAGGTATATGGTTCATTGCTGATTTCATTTCTAGAGAGTCAGAAGCTGAGTCTGGGAGATGGCGCTCACCACACAAGCATGAGGACTTGAGTTCAAATCCCCAGAACCCATGTAAAAAGCTGGGGGCAGTGGCATGCACCTGCGATGTCTGCAGTGGAGAGGTGGAGACTGGAGGATCTCCGAAGCTGGCCCATCAGCTTCTATACTGAATTGGCTCAGTGAGAGACTGCTACTGAAGTTCCATTGCTGGAAGAGACAAAAACTATGTCTACCCCTCCTCCTGAAGTTCCAGTAAAACAAAACAACAAAACAAAACAAAACAAAACAAAACAAAAAAGGGTTTCAAGCCCGCCAGAATTCACTCTGGGGAAACAATGAGTTTATTAGACTTACTTACAGAGCAACAGATGGCCTTAAAGCAACCATAGGTGAAAGCCCTGGGGATGACTCCCCTCTGGCCCCATAGATGAACCCCCTTCCTCTAGCCTGTACACTCTAGCCTTTACTGAAGGCCACCCATAGTTATGCAGAATTGCATGTAACTGGTTAGGAGAAGTGTTTGTTTGCTTTTAGTTTAGTTTTTTATTTTCTTTTGGGAGGGGGGTTCATTCAAGGGTGGAAGATGGATATGAAGGGACAGGGAGATGAGTGGGATTTGGGGTGCATGATGTGAAATTACAACGAATCAATAAAAAGTGAAAAAAAAGTAAGCTGTGGGCTTACAGTTCGTATAGTTTTCTGAATGCATGTTTTAAATGAAAATTTTTTCTGCTGAAAAATTTGTAGGTGAAAATTTCTGATATAAAGACTTCTCAAACTCAGTGCCCCTGTTGATTTCCAGGTCATGGGTGACTCCTGCTCAGCGGTGCTAAGAACTTTCACATATTTATTTAGTTCTCTTTAAGTGGTTCTGTGTGAAATGTGTATTATTCTTGTCATTATAACCCCTTTTCTTTTGGGGATACTGGAGGTTAAACTCAGGGTCTCCAGTGAACTGCAACTATATCCATTGTCCTTTTATTATTTATTTTGAGATTGGTTCTTACTCAGTTGCCCAGACTGGCAGGGAACTTTCAATTTCCCCTGTGGGTATTGGAATTATGTGTATGCAGCACTGTGCCTGGCTCTCCTGATTTTTTTTTTTTTTTGTATGCCTGTTCGTGTTTACGCACATGGGTAGTTTTATGTAAACTTGGCACAAGCTATAATCATTTGGGAACAGGGGGACCTCAACTGAGAAAAATACCACCATGAAATTGGCCTGTGGGCAAGCCTGTGGTACAGTTTCTTGATTTATGATTGATGAGGGTAGGCCCAGCTCACAGTTGGCAGTGCCATCCCTGAGCTGAGGTCCTAGATACTGTAAGAAAGCAGGCTGAGCAAGCCATAAGAAGCAAGCCAGTGAGCAGTGCTTCTCCGAGGCCTCTGCATCAGCTCCTGCCTCAAGTTACTGCCTGAATCCCCACAGTGATAGCGTGTGACCTGGGCGTTGTAAACTGAAATAAGCCCTTTCCTCCTGGGGTGGTTTGAATATGTTTGGCCCAGGGGATGGCACTATTAAGAAGTGTGCCTTATGACAGGAGCCCGATATAGCTGTCTCCTGAGAGGCTCTGACACTACCCGACTAATCCAGAAGTAGAGGCTCACAGCCATCCATTGGACTGAGTACAGGGTCCCCAATAAAGGAGCTAGAGAAAGGACCCAAGGAGCCAAAGGGGTTTGCAGCCCCTTTGGATGAACAACAATATGAACTAACTAGTACCCCTCAGAGCTCCCAGGGACTAAACCATCAACCAAAGAGTACATATGGTGGGACTAATGGCTCCAGCAGCATATATATAGCAGAAGTAGGTCATGAGTGGGAGGAGAGGCCCTTGGCCCTGTGAAGGTTATATGCCCCAGTGTAGGGGAATGCCAGGGCCAGGAAGCAGGAGATGGTGGGGTAGTGAGTAAGGGGAGGGAGGAGGGAACAGGGTTTGTTTTTGTTTTTGTTTCTTTTCTTTTTTTTCTTTCTTTCTTTCTTTTTTTTTGGGGGGGGGAGAGGAACCTGGGAAAGGAGATATCGTATGACATGTAAATAAAGAAAACATCTAAAAAAAAAAGAAGTGTGGCCTTGTTGGAGGAAGTGTGTCACTGTGGGGGTGGGCTTTGAGACCCTCCTCCTAGCTGTCTGAGAGATTCCAGTCTTCTGTTTGCCTTGGGAACAAGATATTAAACTTTCAGCTCCTTCTCCAGAGCCATGCCTGCCTGGACACCACCATGCTTCCTGCCTTGATAATAACGAACTGAACCTCTGAGCCTGAAAGCTAGCCGGGTTTAAACGTTGTCCTTCATAAGAGTTGCCTCTGTCATGGTATTTCTTCACAGCAATGGAAACCTTAACTAAGACACCTGCCCAGTTGTTTATGACCATGTTGTTTGTCAAAACAATAGAAAACTAAGACTGCCTGAGTGTACAGAGGCCCTACGTCAACATGGGGCTTGTTCCTCAATCACTCTCCACCTTAATTTTTGATGCTGTCTCTCAGTGAACCTGGAACTCACCAGTTCAACTAGGCTGGCTAGCCAGCAAGCCTCCTGTCTCCTGGAGCCCAGCTCTGAGCTTACAGGCTCTGCCTGCTGCTCCTGCCTTTTTCACAAGGGTTTTGGGGGGGGGGGGGAATGAGCTCTTCACGCTTGCGCATTAAACACTTTACCCACTGAGCAATCTCTCTAGTCACTATCATCCATCCCATTTTGAAGAAAACGTTTGCAAATGCTATTACTCATTTTGCAGATGAGGAAATCGGGGTCGGGAATTTTAATATGACTTAGCTAGTGTCACAACACAATTTGCTGAGGAACCAGAACTTAGAGTCGAGTTTCAGCAGGTTGATGTGATCTTGTGTTCTTGGCCACCCCACTGAGTCATGCCCTCAGCTGCTGCTTCTCTGCTCCACTCGTTTCTCAGTTCCTGGAAAAGTGTTTCTCCAGCCGCACAGTCATTCCACACTCAGGCGCATCTGCACCATGTTTGATGGCACAAAAGACACTAACAACTCCTATTGTGTTTGGCACTTGCCAATAATGCACAAAAATTTCAAGAACTTGGGATACTGAACTAGGAAAAAAGCTGAAAAAAAGAGGCTTTTGTTTAGCCCAAGAGGATTGGAGCAGTGACGGACAGCACAACAGGCATTTTTACTGCCAAGATATAAGTGAAATGATTTTCTGCATCTTAAATCCAAATCCACTAGGGCTTTTTAATTGGCAAAGAATAATACATTATGCAAATGGAAGATATTACCCTAACACCTCTTCATATCGGTTTTTTTTTCCTAAATTGGTAGTTTCTCAGTTAACTATGCATAAAAACTGGGAACAATCAGTGTATTCTCAGCTATCATTTTTAGGAACTATCCCAAGTTTTTTACAACAGTGATCACTGATTGGAGCTTTTTCTGCATTCTTGCATTTTCTGTAATGAATATATGCCATTTTTTAAATCAGGCAAAAATGTGAAATCAGTTGAGTACACAATTTCCTCTGCCTGGACAAAGGACTTGGGAAATGACCTGCCCCCAAAATTATCCCCAGAAAGAAACTCCAGCCAGGTGGACTGAGGATTCCCAGAAGCCAGCTCAGCACTCCATAAAGTCCCACGATAGTGGACAGCAATTGGCTGCCAGGTATGTCCAGTGTGGTGTGGTGCTGGGGAGAGCCTTGAATGCAGCCCAGAACAAACTCACTAAAGTTACCTATTAAAGACACTTGTAAAATGGCTTGTGGTCTAGTGCTCCCAGGGAATTTTGCAACATTGTATCACAATGTCAGCTGGTTAAGTACCTAGCCTCTAACTTTGGTGACCTGAGTTCAATTCCCAAGATTCACATGGTGGAAGGATGATTGTACTCTCCTCTCTCTCTTACACTTCTCTCTCTCTCTCTCTCTCTCTCTCTCTCTCTCTCTCTCTCTCTCTCTCTCTCTCTTTCTCTTACATACACACACACCTCTCTCACCTTTCTCTCTCTCTTTCTCTCTCTCTCACATACACA
This sequence comes from Montemys delectorum, assembly GCA_019843815.1. Classification (NCBI taxonomy): domain Eukaryota; kingdom Metazoa; phylum Chordata; class Mammalia; order Rodentia; family Muridae; genus Montemys; species Montemys delectorum. The sequence goes on along the minus strand of JADRCD010208684.1, from coordinate 12,080 downwards.
CACATCTCTCACCTTTCTCTCTCTCTCTCTCTCTCTCTCTCTCTCTCTCACACACACACACACACACACCAAATAAAAGGTTAAAAATGTTTCCCTCAGCCTATTACTGCCACTTAATAAAATTAGAGGGCAGGCCATTAATTACCACTTTTTTTTTCATATAATTATATAACTACAATATTAGAATATGTAAAAGGTAGAGACTGTGAAGCGTTAGTGGACATTTTGTTTTCTGAGTGTAGATGATTTGTTTCTACTTCTACATTTTGGAATTTTCCAACATCAGTCATCACATCTTGGTGATAAATAAACAGTCAGACTCTGGCTGCCTTGGGCAGAGACTATGGTAAGTACAGGAGGCAAGTCTCCGCAGTCGGCAGAGTATTGGAAGTTAAAGAAAGTTCAGCTGGAGAGGATAGGCAAAGTCTGAGCTCAGAGACAAGTTGGTTAGGAGACTGTCAGGGGAGCTGGCTCCCAGGGACAGTGGTCTCTCAAGCCCACACTGTCATAATAAACATTTGCTGCCCTCGTGTCTTTTTGTCATTCCAAGTCAGCTTTCTGACCTGACTTGGTCACCTGACTCAGCAGCTCCTGGATTCTGGTGCTTTTGTGTGGGCTTCCCCAAACGTACAGCGAAGGTCCTGGGGAACAGGAAGCATGTTCCAGTGTGGGAGAGCTTCACATGCCTTTGTGTAACACAGACTCCACAGCTGGTCTAAAAACCAATAATCATTGCAAGCAAAAATGGCTTTTTATAATGGGGGAGCTCTCACTTTTGGGGCAGGGGGAAGGAATCTTATCTCACATGCTGGGGATTCAAGGATATTGTTCACTGGGGCAATGCATAAGTCAATAAAAGAAATGACATCTGCCCACTTCAGTTAAGAAGCACTGAGTCCAGGGCCAAGTTGCTCCTTCACACTGTCCCTGTTTGTATCCAACAGCCTGCTCACTATTCCCAATTGCAATTAAATCAATAATTAGGGTGGAATCTTGGCTTTGAATGGCAAGCTGTGAGGAGTGGGGGAGGCATGGCTGAGGCCTAACCACCTCATGTCTATGTGGCCCCAACAACTGAGTCAGCAGCATAGGTAACTGGCACATGTGATGAGCAAGCCAACTAATCCACCGAGAGCAACACAGTGGTCAGTTACTACAGGGGCAGGAGATGATAGGAAGGAGCCCCTGTGTGACAGTGATAGTTCTGGAGAGCCCACACTTCGGTCAGAGCCACATCCAGAGCACTGTGGGGCAGGTGGGTTGAGAAAGCCAAGACCTAAGCCTGAACTTCAGGAAAGGGCTGTAAAGAAGCGAGGTACAGGAGAAGCAACCATAGAACTAAGAAATGGTGTGTTTACAGAGGGCAGGAGAGAGCTTCAGAAACAGCTAAGTCAATGGAGTCCAGTACCGCCAGGGCTTGTAAGATAATGAATGCTGCTGCTTATGAAGCATGTGTACCAGGAACTCTGTACAAACCAGCTTAATGCTCACAGCATCTCTGGGCACATCATCATCACCATTACCACCAGCAGCATCAACCCCATGCCTTCCCTAAACAGAGCATAGAGAGGCTACGGTGCTTCATGAAGGGCAGTGTTGTGAACCTGGGCTCTGTAGTCAGTGGGGTGTGGGCTCTCCACCAGGACATGTCCTCCTTAAGGCATTTGTGGCTGGCACAGGATACACAACCCTGGGCACTTTATACAGGAAAGCAAGTGGATTTGTGTGTGTGTGTGTGTGTGTGTGTGTGTGTGTGTTTCTTTCTTTTTTGAAACAGCATCTTACTGTGGAGCCCTGACTGGTCTGAAACTTGCTATATAGACCATGCTGGTCTTGAACTAAAATAAATAAATAAATAAAAAAAAATCCCCTTGTCTCTGCCTTATGAGGGCTGGCCCACCACCACTCCTGGAGAAAACAGTTTGTTTTGGCTCTGTTCTAAAGGCTGGAGAGGCCAAGGTGAGGTGACCTCACACCCAGCTTCATCTTTCGAAGTGGCCTCACCCTTCCTAATGCTGCCACCCCTTAATACAGTTCCTCATGTTGTGGTGACCGCCAACCATCACATTGTTTTTGTTGCTACTTCATAACTGCAATTTTGCTACTGTCATAAATCATAACGTAACTGCCTGATATGCAGATGGTCTTAGATGACCCCGTGAAAGGGTCGGTCAGCCCCTCGAAGGGGTTGAGAACCACTCTTGTGATGTCGTGCTCTTTCAACGCACAGCAGGAAACAGAAGGGCTAGTGAGCACCATCAGAAGGAAAGTGTGCCAAGCAGCTTCTCTTTGAGGCAACAACTCACTTTAAATAGACAGACATTAATTCAGCCCTCCCAACAGCTGGATATGATGGCATCCCAGGTACTGAAAAGGCTGAGTCAAGAGGACTGTGCTGAGTTCAAGACCTGCCTGAGTAACTTAGAGAGACCCTGTCTCAAAACTAAATAAGGGTTGTGGTGGCAAAATTAAGCATACGGGAAGTATTCCATCCCAGCCACCACCATCAAACACTCAAAGGAAATGCCCCATAAACACTCAGCACTTCCACCATAGCAATCTTGAGAAGGGTTTTGCTGAGGACAAACCCCATGGCAAACCGGCTGCCTCACAGGAAAATAATCTGGCACTGGTAACTGGCAAGGGCACTTTCCTTGATACCGTGGGGCAGTGGCACAGTGAGAGTCAAAGCAAGTGGAAGCTTGGGAGTCGAAGCCAGATGTGCAGCCACTCGCTACAGTGTTCTGCTTGCACTGATGTCACCTGGGTGCTGTTAGACTCCTACAGCCTGAATCAGACCCTGCCCCTGAGTGACAGAGTCTCAGCGACCTTACACTTCGAGAAGTCAGAAACACTGTGCAGGATGAGGATGGGCTGTTCAGGAACGTTGGGGGATGGGGTTCGGGAAAGGCAGAGGGGGAGACTGAGTGGGAGAATCCAGTGTTGAGCGAGGTTTTTGTTTCTAAAGTGGGAGGTACTGCCTTGCTTGCCAGCTCAGAACAGTGTTTTGCAGCCCATCGGTGTATTAGAGCTACATGGGGTGCTTCTAAGCTGTGAGGGATTCCCTGGCACCCACCTCCACCCCTGGAGAGTCTAAGGAGGTGTTTCTGCACAGCCCAGGTGATTCTCCTGAGGCAGAGGGCAAGAAGACATGGGGTGGAAGTGTAGCTCTGGGAATGAGAAGAGATGGGGCCTCCCTGGAGACATGGGGTGGGGGTCGGGGTGTGAGGACAGGGAAAACGCACCAGAGTGTTTGAAGCAGGGAGGAGAAAGGGGAAGAAGAAAGCAGAGAGGAGTTGGGGTTTGCATGGTTGGGGCACCGAGGACGTAGACTTTCAAGGTTGGGGCACCGAGGACGTAGACTTTCAAGGTACACTGGAGACTCATGGTTCTTCTGTTTTAAACATTTAACCAGGACACGTATGGGGCAGCAAAAATGGTAGTTTAATAATTTCAATCAGACAATGTCACTGGCCTGCTCAGAGAGTGGAGCATCTTTTCTTTATACACAGCTTGGACTCAGGTGTAATGGCTCATGCCTTTAATCCCAGCATGGTGGGTTGGAGAGAGGGCTCAGGGTTGAGAGCATTGGCTGCTTTCCCAGAGGATCCGGGTTCAATTCTCACAACTGTCTGCAACTCCAGTTCATGGGGGTTCTGACACCCTCAGACAAAGCATCAGATGCACATATAAATACATAAATCTTTTTAAAACAATCCCAGCAGAGGCAGGCATACCTCTGTGAGGTCTGGGGCAGGTCTACATGGCGAGTCCAGGACCGCAAGGGCTACGTAAACACAAAACAAAACAAAACAAAACAAAACAAAACAAAACACCACGCAGATAGCTTCACATCGAGGCCTTGCTGACTTATCTCTCTCTGCTGACCTCCGGCAGCTCACTAGGCTCTCTAGTGGGTGGTGGTTGTTGTTGTTGTTATTGTTGTTGTTGTTGTTTTTCCCTAGAGCACTGCAACTGTGTTCTTGCCCCAGGGCCTTTGCACTGGGCCTTATCTATCCCTGAGCTGTTCTCCAAGTGATCTCCTCACTTCATGTGATCCTACCCCAGAGCACTTACTCTCCTCAGAGTGTACCCTCCTGTGAACCGGACTGACTATCTTCTGAGCCAGACTCCCCCATCTTTATCAGATCATCACCTGTGGCAGGGCTTGTTCACAGTTGACGGTCTTTCAAAGAGGAGTGAGGAGGGCTATGGGACCTTCGTCTGAGCAGCCAGTCACTCTTCCCAGCCAGCTGTGGTGTGCAATTCCACCTTAACTGTGGCCTTGGGAAAGGACTGGGGGGGGGTGCCATCTATTCAGTGGGGGCTGGGGGGCATCATCCATGCTGGATACAGACCTTTCGGAGTGGCTGCTTTAAGGTCACCCATTCTCCTGTTCATAACTCCTCACCCTTTGCTCTCAAGTAAGTCTTATATTAATGAGCGTCAGTGTACCCAGGTTTGTCACTGGGTCCTGGGGGGGAGTGGGGTGGGGTGGGGTAGATGTTATTTATATCTCTCCCAGAGAATGGACTTAGCAGCACTTGTCACTCAATACAGTTTTCTATGTCTGACCCAACCATCTCATCTGCTTGCCTCTTTGTTCATGGTCTACTCTCCTCTCCTCTACTGGAATGAAAGCCCCACATGGGCAAGCGTTTGTCTTTTTTCTCATGGTGGAATGCCATCACCTAGAAGAGGTGCAGAGTGGGTCTTGGGAAAAGATTGATACACGGACATTGCTTGGTACAGATGACTAGGACGCTGAGGTGCTTGGGCACTTCTGTGAATGCCCAGGGAAGATAATGAACCAGGGAGACTACAGGAAAAAGAGACGTTTGAAGACAGGTAAAGAGGTCCCGAGTAAGGGAGAGTGCAGGACTGTGGCAGAAGTAGTGTGTGTGGCTGAGGTGGCTTCTGCATTAGATCACTCTTCTATGTGTGGCTGTAGGCAAGTTTGGCATTCTTTCTAACCCTTAATTACCCTACCAGTAAAATTAGTCTGACAGTCATCTGAAGCTGGGGGAGGGGTGGTGGCATGAATGAACTAATAGTTAAAAGAAGCCGATATGCATGCAGAGGAGGTGTCGTTGCCACCAAATCTGATGACCTGGGACCCGCATGGTGGAAGTAAAGAACTGACTCCCAAAGTTGTCTTCTAACCTTCACTTCTGGGCTGTGGGATGTTTGTGGGTGCACGCGCGCACACACACACAGACACGCACTCACAGTTTTTATTTTTAAGGTGCTAATTGCTACTACCATTCATCGAAGGCTGAAGGAAAGAGAGCAAAATGTCAACATGTACAAAGATGTATCTGTAATTGCAATCTCAGTCCACAATGTACTACCCGGAATAGAGCTGAAAGGGTGGCTGCCTGGCCCAACCATCTCTGCTTTGCTAGCGCGCCAGAGTCTTCTGCTTTCCTGATGATTTTTATCAGAGTTAGCAGAGCTTCTGGCATACTAAATTCTTCATAATCATGTATTGACGTCCACCGCATTTCTTCTCAACTTAGATGGGGTGCTGCTTAGGTATCTCGCCGTCACGAAAATCCCCACGTGATGTGGGCCTTCCTGGAGAAGAGTAGTTAAAAGAACAGAGTTCTGTGGTCTGCCGATCATTCAGTCTAGTAAAAGTAACTCAATAAAAGGGGGGAACGTGTTTGCCCCACCAGAATTTCCCCCAAAACAAGATTCCGCACCCAAGGACGGTCAGAGGCCAGAAGAAAAGGCGCGGAGGCGTCGGCTCCTTTAAGAGGCGAGGCCACCTCGTTCTCCGCGGCGACGATTGGCTGAAGCGGCCGCAGACGCGGGACTTAGTTGCCTGGGAACGGCCAGGGGGGGCCTGCGGCGGGCTGCACGCAGCTGCGAGGTGCTTGCTGGGGCGGCGCGGGGGTCTGCGGGAACGCGGCTCAGGCCCAGCAGTTCTCAGCAGAGCCGCCGGCGCCATTGCCTCCTCGCTCGGTGAGCGCCGCTCCGCTCCGCTCGCCCAGCCGGGCCTCCGCCGGCCGCCGGCACCATGGGCCAGTGCGGCATCACCTCCTCCAAGACCGTGCTGGTCTTCCTCAACCTCATCTTCTGGGTGAGCTGGCGGGCAACCCGGGCCGGGGCCCGGGGGAGGCCTCTGTGCGGCGCGTGGGGACCAGGCGGGCGCGGGAGCCAGCTGAGGGGTCGCCCGGGCCCTGCGGCCTCGGAGCCCTTGGTGGGGTCCTTCCAGGGCCCAGCGGAGGCCAGGACGATGCAGACCCGAGGTCTCGGGGGCTCCGGGCCGCTGGCACGGTGCCAGGGTTACGCGGGTCGCCGCAGCGTGAGCCTGCGGGGCGCTCTGTTCTCAGGGATGAGTCTATCGGGACGCCAGGCCCGAAATGGGACACTCCCCAGTGAGCCGGGTCCGCTGTCTTTGTCTGAGTCCTCGCAGAGCCAGTGGCTGTCCCCAGGTCATGTAGCAGCTACTTGGGGACGCCGGTCGAGTCCCGGGCCAGGAATTTCGGCTTAGAGCTCTTTGTATAACAGAGTTGGTTGGCTGGTAAGCAGCCCAGAAAACGGAAAGGATTCAGCCTGAAACAGCAGAGCATTTCTTTGATCAAGAAAATCGCTATCGCGGGGATGGGTAGCCTGAGGTTATAAAGCCTTTTAGGTGTATCAGCTGCCACGAGATTTTTAAAGCAACGAGTTCACTTCTATAAAAGGTTGCTTTTTGGAGGGGCTCGGGAAACCCAACCCCCAGAGAAAGTGCTTATAACCGACCTGTCTTGAGTCAGGTCCTTATCTCACCAGGGATTTTGTACTAACCTGTTGTTCTTTGGCCCTCTCCTCTGTCTTGAATCCTTCCGGACTTTGCACCAAGAAAAAAAAAAATTAAACATGTCTTCCATCATATCTTTTTGTTTGTTTGTTTAAAAAAATAATACAAAACAGCTTAACATTAGAACAGTTCAACCTCTTTACTTCGGTACTCTAAGTAAAAGTCTGGTAGTGTATTAACAGTGTAACCCACACACTACTGTTGGGTGTTTTCTGATAAATCATTAGTTATGGGCACACTACTGGTGATTTGGGACTCAACTGACCCTCAGATCCCCAGGATGGGATCGAGTTAACTTTTTCCCCAGCTTTGTTATAAACATTTGCCCTATCCACAGTACCCAGGATATTCTTTGAATAATTCCACTGAGTGTATCATCACCCACCCCCACCAGTTCCCACTCAGCTCCTGTCTCAGAAAGTATGCACATCTATTCTGGAAAGTCTTCCCATTCCTCTTCCCTCTAACAAAGAATGAGACCTTTCACGTCCCGACTGCTGGTAGCTTAAAAGGATGTTCTGGATAACGAGGCACTTGCGGTTATTTGCGCAGGCGACTTGTGATTGGCCTCAGACTGAACTACTTGAAATCACCTGTGTGGCATTGGGATTCCTGACATTTCATTTCCCATTTAGAACAGATGTTCCTCGTACTTTAAATTACATGCCTGTTTAAAAGGAAAATTATATTTTCCTTTCAGAGATCCCCAAATGAAAGACTCTTAGTAGTTAATGAGACCCTCAAGAGACAGAAACTTTGGGTTTGTTTGTTTGTTTGTTTGTTTGTTTTGAGACAAGGTCTTACTATGTAGCTCTAGCTGCCCTAGAGCTCACTATGTAGAGCAGGCTGGTGTCCAGCTCACAGAGATGCCTCTGCCTCTGCCTCTACTTCTGCCACCCGAGTGCTGAGATTAGGTGTGTGCCACCGTGTCTGGCTTGAGGTGGATATTTGTATCCAGAATAGCTCCTTGTGGGTTTATGGCATTAACTATTTGGTTTTGAAGAATATTTGTTAGGTGAGCTCTAGGCCATTCACACTCAAAGTCTATGTGTGTTCCTCTGAGAAAAGGCTGGAAATACAGAAGTGGTTTTCTTTAAATAATCAAAAAAATTATTATATATATATCAGTTAATTCTTAATTCTGAACGATTGCTTATGAATCTTTGGAAAATGTATAAGTATATTCACTCCAGTGAAAGTTATGTTGTAAACTTCTTAGTTTTTGCTGAGGCAAACATTGTATTGTTTATACAGTATACCTTTTATTTGAGTTAGTAATGGTAAAGCTTTTGTGAGTGTTGAGAAGGAAGTTAAGCAGAAAACGGGGGAAAATACAGTGCAGTATGACTGAGACAGCAGTATTTTAGCCCATCTCCTGACATTATTAGCTTAAAGGCAAACTAGTGGAATCCAACAGTACTAATAACTGTTGCAAGCTTTCTTCTTGCTAGTCGTCGTGATAACTTAGGTGAGTGTAATCTGGCACTGGTGAGGGCATCTGAGCTTAGGGAGTTAAGGCAGCACACTGGAGAAGTGGCAGGGCTAGTGTTCAAACCCAGGCTGTCCCATTGCTGGAGCCTGTGGTATCAGAGGAAGTAGTGCCTTCAAGAGACTTGGAAAGGGTTTGGGGATGACAGTTGTTAAGCCATAGTAGAGGCTCTTTTCTCTAAAATGTACTGCCTTTCACATTAATGTGTAGGAACTGTACCCACACTTAAACAAGATAGCTCACTTGCTGAAGAGTTTAAGTCAAGGAGGAAGTGCATTGAATTGTTAACAGATTGCTTTTGAGAGGTTGGAATACATTCTTCAGTTTGTATTGAGTGTGTTCTTATAGGTGGCCCCTCCCTTTTTATAAACCTAGAAATGTGTAACTGGAAGGGTAGGGAGCCTCTGTACAGACAGAGCACATCAAGTTGATCCAGTTTAGATTCCCCTGGGCAGCTTGCTCATACTGAATCTCACTATCGGTACTGGCTGGTCCTTGGTAAGTGCTAAAGTTTAATTGCCTTAGCAGAGGCTTATATCTTGATATACTGGTTCCTTTGGTAGTCTGTCCAGTGGCCTGTGATATGGAAATAGAGTCTTGCTAGTACTCGGGCTTTCAATAATCTGACTGCCAAAACTGTTAATGTAGATTTAGTGTAGTTTGTACAATGTGTCTCTTAAAAGAGAGACCGTTGCTTTTTTTCTTCTATGTGTGAGCTTGCATGTGTGTGGGTGAGAGGACGGTTTCCAGGGAGTTGTTTCTCTCCTACCATTGGGCCCAAGGAGTAGTCAAGTCTTGGTGACTATTTCTAAAATTCTTCTCTTCAGCAAATTCCTAGGATATTAGTGCTTATAGCTTGAATGCTAGTTTTGACAAGGGTTTTTCTTTTTTAATGGCAACTCAGCACTTTAAAAACATTTTAAACATTTAAAATGTTATGTATATGGGTGTTTTGCCTGCATGTATGTCTGTTCCATTTCTATGCCTGATATCCATGGAGGCCAGAAGGTGTCAGATCCCCTGGAACGGTGGTTCTGGACAATTGGGAGCTGTATTGTTGGTGCTGGGAATTGAACTCAGGTCTTGGGAGACCAAGCCAGTGCTCTTAATCTCTAGAGCCATCTCTCCACTTCTGATTCTTCTGTTTATGTGGAGCAATGTAGCTTTAAATATGAGTATTAGTGCTTGATTCATGAGCACTTATTAAAGGTTACATGGGTTTGAGGTAAAAAAAACTACATTTGAAGGCCATTGTAATGCCAGTCCAGTCGACCCCTTTGTGCAGAGGTCAGGTAGGGTTCAAGATGCACTTCATACATATTTGTTAGGCTTTACAGGAGCTGCCATGCTTGTAGAAAATTGCCCATGCTTGTAGACTTGCTCATCTTGAGTGTCTGTTCTGTTTGTTGTAGTTCTTCTGTAATGAGAAGGAATTGTAATACCATAACAGCTTGTAGTTTAGGGAGAAGTCCAGCCAGAGTGTCCAGTGCCTGTGCTAGCATCATTTATTCATAGGAAATAACCTATGTATAGAGAGGCTGGAAGCGATATGTCTCCTGTTTTTAAAATAATGCATTTCTCTCTGTGAATGTATATAACTAAGGAGAATTGCTTTGTTAAGCAAATATGAACATTTGCACACCTGTTCTTAGAAAAAAGTTTTTACAGAACTTTCAAGTAGAGCAAGACAGGTGGTAAAAGTATGAGCGAGTTAAGCCAGGGTATGGATGTGACTTGGTGACCGCTTGAGTTGGCAGAGGCTCCTCTGAGGAAGTACAGTTCAGGGTGGAACAGAAGAAGCCAGTTTGGGAGTGATTGTAAAAGAGGTAAGGGAATTTAGTACTGAAGGAGTACTAGGTCACAAAGCCAGGGTGTACTTGGCATGTTCAGGTTACTAAGTAAGGACATCTAGGTCATACTTCAGTGCTCTTGGTTAAGAACAAATAGGGAAAGGGGCTGGAGAGCTGGCTCAGCAGCTAAGAGCAGCTGTTCTTGTAAAGGACCCAGGTTCTATTCCTAGCACCCTTATGGTGCCTTGAAACCATCTCCATATCTCTATATCTCTAATGAATTTTTATAACCTCTGTGGGCACCAGGCATCCATTTGGTGTGTAACATACATGCAGACAAAATACCTGCATATAAAATAAAAATAGACAATTTTAAAATAAAAAATTTACAAGAGAAAAATATTTTCCAGTTTTGTCACAGACCACCTTGAATATATACCCATTGTGTTTTCTGACGTGTTTTATGTCTGTGTAGGTAACATAAGTGGGATATGTTAAGATCCTGATGTGCTTTTCTGTTTCCTGTGCTCATCCTGTCTGTGTGACTGTTCTAAGAAGATTGTTATTATAACACATTTCAGCTAACAGGTTGTTTATTAAAATAGGTTTTCGGTTTGTTAGGGAAAGAAGTTTAATTTTGTCAGGAAACAAGTCATGGAGCATACTGGAAATATGTTTAACTTTTTTTCTTTTTCTTTTCTTTTTTTTTTTTTTTTTCAAGGTAGGGCTTCTCTGTGTAGCCCTGGCTGTCTTGGAACTCTGTAGACCAAGCTGGCCTTGAACTTAAAAATCTACCTTTCTCTACCTCCCAGTGCTGGGATTAAATGTGTGTCCCACCATACTCAGCCTCTTCCACTTTTTTTTTTTCTTTTTGACATAAAAGGATTTCTGACCCCACTGCATTTTCGGTCATGCTTGAGCATCATTTAGGGCATTTGTAACATGAATATCTGATATGCAGGCTATCTGATTTGTGACCCACCCCCAAAGTGGTTGTGACCCACAGGTTGAGAACCACTGATTTAGGTAGAACTTAGAGCCCTCAGGAGTTCTCTGATCACAGTTTGAGAACAGTTTACGTCTGTTAGAATATTTATCTTTTTAGAACTGGGTGATGGCAGTACACGCCTTTCATCCTAGCACTTGGGAGGCAGACACAGGTGGATTTCGGAGTTCAAGGCCAGCCTGGTAGACAGGGCTACACAGAGAAACCCTGTATGACTAAATAAAAATAAAAAAATTAAAAATAACAAAAGTTTTATCTTTTAGAATATTTATTGTTCTTTGAAGTATTTTAATGAATTTTATACCACAAAATCTGATTCTCAGTAGGGGTTTTATTTTGTTTTGTTTCCCCAGAAAATTCTATAAGGTTTTCTTGGTACCAAATGGGTACAGTGTAAGAATTGTGTAGTCAGGAAGCAGTTGTAGAATAACTGCTCCCCTGCCTCAGAAACACAAAGACACTGTCCCTGCTGCTCAGCTCATGGGGAGAGAGGAGGAAGTCTGACTGAATTTCTTATCTCTGGCATCCACTTATATCCATGGGTGGGTTTTTCTTTAGAAGTGTGATCTTAATGGTTATCGAACAATTAATAGATTCAGAACTATAAATTGTCAATTTCTCATTATAAATTACTATTTAGCTTTAAAAAAAAAATCTTTTCTTACTGCTCCACTTCCCTCATCTCCTTTTAAGTAGTTTATCAGTCAGTAGATGAGAACATTTTTGTGTTTATGTATTCACTTTTGCTTGAAGAAGACTGTGGTTGACTGTATGTATTTTACATTGTTGCTGCTCCTGATATGAACACATAGCTAGATTCTAACATGATAAAGCTTAAACACTCCAGACTCCCAAAGTAATAACTGACTTTTTATACAGTTAGAGTAAGATGCAGCTACCAAGAGTCTCAAAACACAAGTTAAACTCCATGATTTGCAGCTGGCCCTTGGAGCCTGTGGGTCTGAAAATAGTTTCCACACTGTTGCA
>JADRCD010208683.1:0-19389 GCA_019843815.1 Montemys delectorum | reverse complement strand
TTCACTTGAAAATATAGCTAAGACTCATTTTTCATCTTTTTTAACCAGATGATCCTTGGGCAGAACACCCACTGTCTTCATCCCTAAATGTAAATGAAACATGAACATCAGAGAGCAATGGGAAGTGAACGGTAATAAACAGAGTTGAACCACAGACAGTTCTGAGGAGATCACTACATGATTGCATGAGACGAGGATGCTCATGTCTTCTTTAGCGTGACTGCAATGCAGGCCCTGGTTCTAAGGTGTATGGGAAGTAATCCACAAACTAAAGATCCTTTAGTAAGGTAACTTGGAAGCAAGGCATCACCATTGTGTACTGCTTATTGCTCATGTTATATCCAGGAAGTATCAATCTTTCCAATTACATAAAACTCAGAAAATGAATGTTCAGCATGCTGGCCCTGTTGATCACTAGATTTAAGCAACATGAAGCCTGTACTGGCTAATTTTGTGTGTCAACTTGACACAGGCTGCAGTTATCACTAGAGGAGGGAGCTTCAGTTGGGTAAATGCCTCCATGAGACTGAGCTATGGGGCATTTTCTCAATTAGTGATCAAGGGGGTAAGGCCCCTTGTGGGTGGTGCCATCCCTGGGCTGGAAGGCTTGGGTTCTATAAGAGAGCAGGCTGAGCAAGCCAGGAGAAGCAAGCCAGTAAGGAACATCCCTCCATGGCCTCTGTATCAGCTCCTGCTTCCTAACCTGCTTGAGTTCCAGTCCTGACTTCCTCTGGTAATCAACAGCCATGTGGAAGTAAGCTGAATAAACCCTTTCCTCCCCAACTTGCTTCATGGTCATGATGTTTGTGCAGGAATAGAAACCCTGACTAAGAGAAATTGGTACCAGGAGTGGGGTATTCCTGTGACAACCTGACCATGTTTTGGGGAGGACTGTGAAAGGATTTTAGAACTTTGAGCTAGAAGAGCCACTGGCTGTTAAGAACTCTGTGGGATATTCTATAGAAGCTTGGAAGATCATGTTGAGAAGAGTGCATAGATGGAGGCCTGGCTTGTGAAATTTCAGAGGGAAGATTAAAGACTCTTATCAGGGCCATGTTGTTTTGTTTGTGAAGATTCTGTGGTTCTGGTTAGCTGGGGCTGAAGTATCAGCTGTGATTAACAAGATACCAGAACTACTTAAGTGAAAACTTTACATTACTGGGACTATTGATGCTGGTTAACTGGAGCTAAGAAATTAGCGGTGATTAAGAAGAGACCAGCATCATTGAGGTGACATCTTCTGGGAAGTGTTCTCTGAGAGCACAAAGAGGTTGTGTTCCAGAGACAGCCAAGGATGTACCTTGTGCTGCTGCAGGACTTGGTAATGTGTAAGAGTCACCCAGGTGGTACTGGTTTTGACAGCACTAAGGGGTCATGAAGAGCAGCTGAGGCTCGGCACAGTGAGAGGCCATGGAAGGCCATTGGTGAAGGTGCAGCTCAGTTTGCAATTGATGGCCCAGGACTGAAGGTGTCATGCAAAGGAGTTGAGGCTTGGCACCATGAAGACAGTCTATGAGAGGATATTGGTAAAGCCTAGTTACAGCAGTGTTTTTGGAATGCCAATACCATGCAGTAACCACCAAGAACAGCAGCAACAGTGGAGTACAGGCATCTGGAGCCCAGAAGACAAGATGTGTGCTACAAAGGACAGAGCTCAAGAAGTGACCAAAGCCCTTAGAAGAGCCCAAAAGATCATGAGTTGGATCCCAGACATTGGTTTTGCTTTTGATTGTGACTGTGCCCTGATATTTTTCCTTCTTGAAAAAAGAATGTATTTTAGTGGAGCCCACAGTTAAGAGACTGAATTTTAAAAGATATTAGACACTTTAAGTTGATTGAACTTTTAATATGTAAAGACTGTGGGACTTTAGATCTTGGAGATGAATAAGAACATAAGGGTTGAGGCTTAATAGTGATGTGTTTGTGTGTCAAGTTGACAAGGGGTCAATTGTACTGGCTAATTTTGTGTGTCAACTTGCACAGGCTGCAGTTATCACAGAGAAGGGAGTTTCAGTTGGGGAAGTGCCTCCATGAGATCCAGCTGTGGGGCATTTTCTTAATTAGTGATCAAGGGGGTAGGGTCCATTGTGGGTGGTGCCATCCCTGGGCTGGATGTCTTGGGTTCTATAAGAGAGCAGGTTGAGCAAGTCAGGAGAAGCAAGCCAGTAAGAAACATCCCTCCACAGCCTCTGTATCAGCTCCTGCTTCCTAACCTGCTTGAGTTCCAGTCCTGACTTCCTCTGGTGATCAACAGCCATGTGAAAGTAAGATGAATAAATCTTTTCCTCCCCAACTTGCTTCATGGTCATGATGTTTGTGCAGGAATAGAAACCTTGACTAAGACAAAGCCCCAGTACGAGGTCTCTCATATGGTGGAACTGCTTCTGCTGATACATTCAATTTCTCTCCTTCTCATCCCACCATGGGAGCTATTTTGAAGAGAGCTCTAGAAAAATGAGTTGAGGCCAGGTGGTGGTGTCCCACGCCTTTCATCCCAGCACTTGGGAGGCAGAGGCAGGCGGATTTCTGAGTTCGAGGCCAGCCTGGTCTACAGAATGAGTTCCAGGACAGCCAGGGCTACACAGAGAAACCCTGTCTTGAAAACCACCCCCCGCCAAGAAAAAAGAAAGAAAGAAAGAAAAGAAAGAAAGAAAAGTGAGTTGAGATGTCGTTACCATAGGTGTTATTTTAGAGAATGGGATTCTAGTATGAACTTGTAGATAACTGCGTCCAAAGGCGGATCATTACTCAAAACAACATGACAAAGCACACATCAAGAAGAACAACACATGTGTGATGGGGAGGAACCATGAGAAGATGATGCTGGAATCTCATTTTCCAATGGACTTCCTCGACATCCTTAAGTTCTGTTTATGTCAGCTCAAAGCATTCACATAGTTGTTATCACTACCCAGCCAGTTTAGACTACAACCATGGATATCATCACTTCAGGTGCCTTTCACATTTTCGTTTGAGACAGGATGTATTTCATTGTGCTGTCAAGTGTGCTAAGATAGCTGGCCAGTCAATGTGGTACAGTGTTCTGTCTCTACCTCGCATTTTGCCATCCCTGGGATTACAGGCCGAGGGCACTATGCCCAGATTTTTATAGAGATTTTGATGTTCCAAACTCCACACTGGTGAGGCCAGTGTTTTACTAGCTGAGTCAAGTTTCTAGGCCTAGATCTTTGCTTAAAGCCTGTATTTCTTATTCACTCATCCATTGTTTAATGGCTCCTGTGTAGTACAGGCAATAGAGATGAACTCCCTTCAGCCAGCACAGTCATACAGATAGAAATAAAACATGTAGCCCAGTCCCAAGCCACGTGCAATGCCAATGGAGTAAAACCTACTGACTGCCTTAAGAAACTAAGAACGATTAGCTTGTAATGAGAAAGAAGACAGTCAAGGGTTCTGTGGCGATAGGATGTGCAAACAACGTGGCTTTGGAGAGCCTGGAGATTATATTTATTGAGTTAGTGGAAAGCTGCATCTGACTGCCCTTGAGCAAGGAGTTGATATAAAGAGAATATAAGAATTCAACACTGTCACTGAGTGCAGTGAAGAACCAAAAGAAAGTCATAAGGAACGAGATGGGGAAATATTTTCAAGAGAAAGAAATTGAAGAGAAAAAAAGCCACCCAACCACTGTAGGAATGGCTACTTTAGTGTCTCCCAACATTTCTATATTTTTTATCCAGCTGTCTCAAGTGTCAAATTCTCTTTGGAACTAGACAAAGCAGATAGATAGATAGATAGATAGATAGATAGATAGATAGATAGATAGATACATCTGTGAGCAAGCAAACTAAGAAACACAACTAAGAGAAACACAATTTGAGTCAACAAGGAATTTAACAACAAAGTTACCTACTGGTGCTGGGTGAAGGCAGTGATGTAATCAATTGGAAGGGCCTTCTTCATTCTCTCTCAAGCATGGAAGCCTCCTTCCCAGATTACCACAGAGTCTCTTCCACAGGAAAAGTCACAGACCGCCTGCTGTCCTCATCAAGCACTATCTGAGGTGGTGAAGAAATTCTTAGGCCACCTTTCTTCTATGCACAAGCTGATAAACACCATGGTTCATTTGAAAATTAGCTTTTGGTGACCCTAATGATTAATCCAGAGTTTGACCAGTTTCTTGAAGGCTACCAGGATGAGAGTCTATGCTGCCTCACCTCAACAGAAGGAAAGAATGGGTCTCCATGGCTCCCTCTCAGTGGGGCAGGGGTCCACTCATGCTGTGCCTCTGCCTGCTTCTAGAGCCCTTACTAGTGATGAGTTGGTCTTGGAGCGAGGCTGTGGCCACAGGGGCTACCTGGCTTCCTCCTTACTCTCAAGTGTTTTTCAGAAAGTTCAAAGTATAGAAATAATCCCCAAACTAATAACAGTTGCGGAAGAAGTTCCAACTGAGCAGATTACCTCCACTAGACAAATGTTGTCCTCATATACGGGGCCCAGAATGTATAAAGTGGCATGCTTGACTAAAGCCGGTAATGCTCTACCTAGACAACATCTTAGGTACACAGATCCTATAATATCCTGTGTTAAACCTTTCTGGGCCTGGGTAGCTCGCATTATGATGTTTCTAGGCTTGTTGACAGAGGAAGAGCAGAGGGCCCAGCTGGGGATTAGAGTGTGTGCACAGACAGCTGGAAGAATAAAAAGTGAGCCATCAGTACACTGCCAGTTTTCCAGTCTGAACTCGCTGGACTTGGAGAATTCTGATGTATAAGTTGCTTGGCCTTTCAGGATGTTCTGAGACATAGGTCAGCCACAGTACACAAGCCACACGTGGATTTTAAAAAAAAAGCCTGATTTATAAAGTTTATAACTTTTTAATAATTCCATCAGCAGCATGCTTCTGGAAATATCTTTCCCAAGAGCTTTGCAAGCCTCTCAGCTATACTTTCTGATGGCAGGGTTATGGTGGTTCTGATGATGGCAGGTTTATGGTGGTTCTGATGGCAGGGTTAGGGTGGTTCTGATGGCAGGGTTATGGTGGTTCTGATGGCAGGGTTATGGTGGTTCTGATGGTAGATGTAGTGGTTCTTTACCTCCTTACATGAAGGAAACTGGGCACAGTTACTGGATCAGTAGAAAAGGCACTAAGGCATTTTGCTTCCTAAGCATATTGGCAGGGCGAGCAAAGCACAGAAACTTTAGAAAATGGTACATTAGTTAACTGCTAGAATTTCTAACTCCTAATGCATACTAAAATTAAATCAAAACCCATTACCCATTCATGCATGCAGATTCATTTGTTGAAGTCTTAACCTCTAATATTTTAAAATGGGGCTATTTTTAGAGATAGAGGCTAATATCTCTGGTGTTGTTATAAAAACTAGGAGAACAGGACATAAATTTATACAGAAGACAGATCGTGTCAAGGCACATAGGAAGAAAGTAGGGTCTTATGCAATCCAAGGAGAGGGCCACCAAAAGAATCTAATTCTGTCATATCTCTACTCTGGAATTTCAGCCCTCAGAATGAGGGAAAATAAGCTACCTATGCCACAGCCACCTAATGGGTGGCGCCAGCGCTCTTTGTCATGGCAGGGTAGCTAATGCAGAGATATGTAACTTCAGAATACAGCAACATATGCAGGAACACATGACATATAAGACAGTGAAAGGCACCATCGCAACAGATGATCACAGAGCAGGCAGGGTTAGCCAGGGATGTAGCTCAGTTGCAGAGCTCTCACATGCATAGGTCCATTGGTTCATTAGTCAACTCACTGCGCTACCATAAGGTGAAAGAAACAACCCACTTGCACTCAATTCCCATAACAGGTCTTTCAAAGGATGCATATGGTCTACCTGAGCACACGTTTTTCCACTTGATGCCCATTTTGCACTGAATTTCAGCTGCCAGGCATCCCCCTAGAGCATTTTTTATTCTAGGAGATGAAAACTGTCATTTCTCAGGTGCTGTGTTCTTAGCAGTTCTAAGAATGTACCAATTCTCTCCTGTCCAGGACAGTGAGTTATGACTTCATATCTTCAATGACAAGCCATTAACAAAAATGAAAACTGCTGCTAAGTGTTCATTAAGATAAGTGATATCAGCTAACTCTAATTGCTTTCTCAGACCATGAAAATCACTGATGTACTTCAATATTTTACTGACCCTCTGTACCAATAGCTTCCAAAACTAAGTGTCTATCTCAGAAGGGACATACATATGCCAGAGAGACTGGAGTGGAGTGGGACATCCAAGTGGACATTTGACCAAACCCCCAATTAATGTCATTCCCATTTTAATGTAGTTTCATTGTGCCTGTACCTCAGAGAACACAATACTGGGAATAGACTCTACATCTTGAGGTGAGCAGTAAGCACTGGAGAATGAAAACTGGCTTTCGACGAGAAGAGCAAAACCACCTAGCCGTGAGATATTATTTGTGTCCCTCCAAAGACATGAAGTGAAGAGAATAAAGGTATATGATGTGCCTCATCCGAGAACAGTAATGAAAATGTACAGTATCATAGACCACCAAGCACTGAAATAATCTAATACTACCAAGAATCCAGCATTGTGGGAAAGGAAGTATACCACAGGGCTGTGTGAAACTAAATTCATCTTCCTGACAGGACTATAAAATAAACATTACTAAATTATCACCTTTGTGATGTACATACTGAAGAGTCAAATCTTTAGGTCACTTTTCTAAGGTAATGCAATTGAGAGCTCCCTGCTAAGATCTATGGACTGGAGGTTTCTATGTCAACAATCTCTCCTCATGCCCTCAGTAGAATACATAGGCAAAAGGACACAGTGAGTACAGGATAGTAAGAACATGTATGCTTCTTGTTTTTCTACCAGTACTACGTTTACATATTTGCTTTTGAATCAACTTGCAGACCCATTCTGCAGAGCATGCTGACCTTAAACATGCCATCGTCATGCATCAGCATCCTTTGTGCTGGGATTGCAGTCATACAGCATAGCACTGGCCAACTATGACTGCTTTTGATGGCTGAGTACCCTGGCAATCAAGAGTTCAAGGCTATGTAATACTGCCCATACTAATTATTTATAGTAGTCATGACATTGGATAATATTTTTGTAATGAAATAGAGTATGGATAAACAAAGGAGTACTCAAAATTGAAAATGTAGTTGATTAGGTAGAAGGAAGAAAAAATGAAGGAAACAATAACTCCTACATGTTCAGGTCCTAGTCTTCTGTCGTTGGACAAAAGGATGAAAAAAGACAAAAGAGAGGACTGGAAGTGTGGGCAGGAAGGTGCTAAACTTTTTAAATGTGTATGAAACTTTCAAAGTAAATAATAGGAAGAAAACAATAAACACCAGCAATGTTTGAAAAATAATTCTAAGTGAAAATACTGATGAATTGAGGTTGTCTTCCTTCCAATGTAAAAGAGAAAGTGGTAAGGAGAGGAGCCTCCATGAGAGGAGGAAGCAAGGCTGATCATTTAGTCAGTATGGCTGTGGGCAGACAGAAACCTGGGCTCCACCACCTGGCAAATTCACAGCAAACTATGCACATCTTATGTTTAAACTGGCATTTTATGTTCATGTCTTCATTTTACTGCAATAGCTACCAACTTTGTTTGATATTAGGTAACCTGAATACAGTAGCGATTTCCAAATGCATAAAATGCTTTTATGAGCCCTAAACATTAGAGTCCTAAAACCCCATGCAAATTATTCTACGATGGAGAGACATACAATTACCAAAAGAGATTAGGGTCAATCTCCACCTGTGTTTGTGGTTCCTGCAAGAAAAATCACCTGAGTGCAAGCCAAACCCCTGGCTCCATGACAAGTCTCCTTAGACCAAAGCAAATGTGTGAGAGGATATGAGTCTTAACTGAGTTAGATGGAAAGGCCCAGGATGGTGATCAAGGAGAAAATGGAAATGTTGGCTTCCAGGCACACACAAATCTCTATATCTGCCTTGTGTATTAGGTTCACAAGCTTCAGGTCCCCAAGGGCTATGACTAGTTAGGGACCGTTTCTCTGAGTCCTGGGAGAATCCTAGAATCTGAACAGAAGGGTCCTCTTGTCTCTGCTGACAGCACTGATAGCCAAATACATCTAAAACTCATCCCTTCAGTTTCCTGTTTTTTTTTTTTTTTTCCTAATTCTTGCATCTCAACTCTTTGCAGACATACACTCAGTAACTGAAAACCACCCTTGCTCTGTTGGAAACCCTTTTTGAAAATACTTCCTTTAGCACAGGTCTGAATTATAGCTATTTAGAGCAACTTCATATATCTCTACCCACTTATTGATCCTATAATTCATCCAATCAGCAAAAAATTCAGTAAATATCACATTGTTTGAGAAATCCCCAAGCAAGTTTCTATTTAAAACTTTTTTGGTGTAATTTTCCAATTATTTCTCAATTTCTCTACTCATATCAATTTGTAAAAATTTGTAAATGCAACCCACAGTCATAATTCATCCTTGAAGAATGACCTACCAAGAATTGCAATGGGGAAGACATGCCCTAGCTAGTAATCATGCATCCTTAATGTCTGACCAGGCAAGAATGATAATGATCAACATATGAAGTAGGTGGTAAAAAGTCAAAAGATGTCAAAGATAATACTTAGAAATATTTTTAAAAATCCTTGGTAAATATAATCTAGCTTACTAAAGAGAATTGGCACAACAGAGAAGATCCAAACATATAGAAAACTCAGGGAAATCATCAAGACCTGGAGAAAAGTTTGGAACTTCTTTGAGTTCTAAAAGTTACACAAATATAGATGTGTAACTCAGCTTTCATGGGCATGATTCACGGTTACTCATAAGTATGAAGTAACCTACTTCCAAACTTTAAAAATGTGTGACACTTTTCCAACACCCACCTATAACGAAAAACGCAATACTCCACAACAAGAGTTTTTAAACCTATAAGACAAGTAGAATGGCTTCTTGAGACATTTTAACTCATCAAAATAATGTAGAAAGTAAAAGGCATGTATATCAATGAAAGAAATATAACTTAATAAAATGAATACAGTCCCAATTGCAACAGAAGAAAAATATTTTGTTACTTAGAAATCTGTACAATTTTAATTGGTGAACTGTTTTCCATTCTTAAGGCCAGAATTAAATTTTTTGCCAGAATAATACACACACACACACACACACACACACACGTGCACTCACATATTATATAATTAAAAAAGGAATCAGAAATTTCTTATCTGTTCTTATCATATCCTCATGAGAAAGCTTACATTAGCAATAAACAGTACTACAGAGATTTTTTTTGATGTGGTTCTCAATTATTCAGTAAAACCTCTTGTTCTAGAAAACATACTTGGATCTCTCCCAACACCTGTAAAAAATAGTGCCCAGGACTTCAACTTCACTCTTTCCTATAATGTAAAGGAACCTCCGCATCCTCTCTGTTGCAGCTTTTGCCAAAAGACTAACTATATTGCTTAATAAGTGAGATCAGAATTGGACAGTGTATACTCAGCAGCTGTGAGGAACTCAGCAATAAAGCACATCAATATCCTGCCTACATATTATTTAGGATAAAGACAAAGATGAGTAGCTATAGGCGAGCATCATGAATGCAGTTACAAACTGGTACCCTCTTCAAAAGAAGGAAGCACTATTTGATTAGGGATATATGGAAGACAGGAGGGAAAGTCGCATGAGAAGTAAGTTGTGTTTGCCTGCTTACATTCTCCAGTGGGTTGTAAGGAATTAACTACAGATACCCTCTCCCCTGAAACACAACCCAAGAGCATGGATGCTCTTAGCCCAAAGTTATGGGAGATCATAATTATCATTCTCCACAACAGCAAAGATCTCCACACAGAATCCCATGCCTGGAATGATGCACTGTTTAGGTGTGACATAAGCAACTTCTTTTCCAATATGTGACAAAAGGTGCTAACCCGAAAGTGAAGTTGATAAATTATAATTACTCCTTTTATAGTTAATTCATGAAAAGTAATCAGAATTTTGCTCAAATTATACTTCTATACCCTGAGTGCAGGGCATCATTACTGCTCTACCTTGAATGTAGGGTGTCCCTCCGTGACTCTCACTTTGAAAACTCCAAAGTTTTGAACAAATCCTGATGCAGACAAAGGAAGAGGGAATGTAATAAGTCCTGCTTTCTTTGATTTTACTGGGTGCTTCTACGACATCAGAAGGGCCAACTCTCATCCCACAAAATATCAGGGCAGAGAGAAAAAGTTATATCAGGGTTATAGTGGGACTCCTTCCACAACGAAATCTTATCACATCAAAAGGATTATGTGACTCTGAAAAGCTGGACCAACACTTGACAAAACAGTATGGTTAGGAGATAGCACAGAAAATCATCAAACCGATGTAATCTGATATATATTCATATATATATTTATATATATGCATGTATATATAAATATACATATATGTATATATGCTTATATTTGCATTTTCTGTGTTTCCCACAATATGTCTGCATAGACAAAATACAAATATCACTAATACATATTTATTGATAAATTTTGTTCATTTTATATATGGTTAAAACTAAGGCATCTATAATGTCCAAGAATTATTGTTGCTTGAGACAATGAACCCAGATCTCAATGTGCAAGGGCCATTGTAGATCTGGGAATTAAAATCTTCCATGTTATTAAATAAAAAGTTTCCCATTCATGAGTATTCTGTGCCTGGAGCAAGGCAGTACCTCATTTAGTATTCTTTCAAAGCCATCTTAACCTCTGAAGCTTTACCAATAATGATGATTAGTATAGATCTAATATTTGTATACAACTCATCCATTAAACACTATCCTGATACACCTCATTGGATACATCATAGTATCTTGGGAGCAAATATCATCACAGGTCTCCCTTTTTAAATGACAAAACAGCCTTACCAAGGATTTGCATAAGCTGGTCTAGGCAGCAGGCAGCAGAGCTTGGAGACAAGCTACAGTGTTTGTGCTTTCTTTTGGTCTGACAAGATATTTAATGTTTATTCTCTTGACCATTTATCTGTGGGACCTAGCCACTAACCACAAATACATGTGTTGTCTCTCATTAATGAGAGGTTCTCCTGTTTCCACAGGTGATGGGTGATACTGGGGATTATTTTAAGCATATTGTTTGACTGTATCCCAGAACCCTTATTTGACATTCCGGCCAAATTTAATATTCAGTGTGACATACAAGTAACTGGCAAAAGTGGGACATCATTGTACCTCTCACATAGCGTCTGTTCTCACCTCCCTGTCTGTGTCTCTATCCCACTGCCCTTTGTGCATTTGGATTCATGACTCAATAACACTATAAGAACATAAAGTGTGAGGAATATCTATCATTTACTTTGGGGAAAAAATGGGGGTGAATTTGTTATCAGAAAAATCCACTAAGAACTTAAACTAGGCAAGCTACTGTAACACAAAGCAAAAAACCAAAGATGGGATCTCAGGCAAAGGACACTTGGAGGATAAAGATGGTTGTGTTGTCACTGTTCCAAATCTCTTCGTCCACAAACTTCCCATACAATTTTGTCTTTGCATTTATGTAAATTATGATGACTTCTATTCTCTAGTTCCCTATAATTTAACTTAGATCTACCAAATTAGCTATGAGATTATCTAGTGTCTCATGGTCTTTGCCTTTCTCCTGGATTCAAAAGGGAGGTGGCCACCTCTCCTTTCCCAATCCTCACCGCCTGAAACCTTCTTCCATGTTTTATCTGTCCATCTTCTTAAGTGCATCTGTCCAATTTCCAATACCTGAACGTGCCAGCTTCAAAGGAACCTCTTTGGCTGCAATTAATTACATACACTGTGGTCTCAATATTAAGAAAACAGAACCTTTAATGTTTAAGAATTATAGCATTTGACCAGAAATTCAGCTCTATACTTTCAAACCTATGGACTATTGAAAGCCATGTATTTCTCTAGAACCTCAAACCTTTTGTTCTTCTCCAGCTTTTCCATTTTGAGCCATGTCACTGACATTTTCTCACTATCCATATTTAAAATAGGAAAGCTACCACTAATTCATTGCATACTTAACTTCCCAGCCAAGTGGATTCATTGGTAGATGACAACGTTTCCCATGTCTCCTCTTCTTTGATGTTGACTGTCTTTTTGGAAGTGAGCTAAAAAATTCCATCACCTTAGTCCTTTTCTCTAGTACTGGAACTACTGACATATACCATTGTGCCCATCAATGTGGCAATACTGTGAAAAACCACTTCATATTTCTATGGATATATGTAGCCTATCTTTGAATATGCTCTCATTTTATCACAGATATAACACATATCCTATGTGACAAAGGATAAAGCACTTTAATTGTTAAGCTCTGACTTCCTCATGTGTAAACTAATGGACATATGAATGTATTATAAGCTGAAAAAGAACATACACATGGGCGGGAGACACTGTAAAGGAAAAAGGGAAAGGAGGAGAGGTAGTCAAGGTTGGGAGATGACAAAGGCAGGAAACCAGAAGAAAGGGGGAGAACAAGAAAGGTTAAAAACACATGGCTAAGGTATAATTTAACAATTTCCTCACTTGTACATGGCACTGTTAGATCAAGTTAATACGGATCCAACCAGTCCAATATGTTATATAAGCAAATAAGCATATTTCAAGGTAAAGGAAGTGATATTCAATTCCTAAACATTTTTAATATGTGTGTACTACTGAGAAGACATTGAAATTCACTATGTCCCTTAATAAAAAAAACACTCAATATATAATAATACCTAACTTTAAGAGTTATTTTGATGCAGCTGAAGAGATGGTTCAGATGGTAAAAGCACTACGTGTTCTTCTAGAGGTCCTGAGTTCAATTCCCAGCAACCACATGGTGGCTCATAACCATCTATAATGAGATCTGGTGCCCCCTTCTGGCCTGCAGACTTACATGCAGGCAGAACATTGTATATACAATAAAAAAAATCTTTTTAAAAAAAGAGTTGAGAACTGAGAATAATAACATGTTTTACCTTTGGTCATCATCTATTCCACTATCGTTAGTAAGAGCACATGCGTGTGCACGTGTGTGTGTGTGTGTGTGTGTGTGTGTGTGTTGTGTGTGTTTGTGTGTGCATGTGTGTATTATATATGATAGATATGCAGATTTCAGAGTGCATGTTCACATATATGTGTACAGAGGTCAGAGGAGACTATGAGATATACTGGTCTACAAATCTCCACATTCCCTTGAGACAAGATCTCCCACTGAACTGGAACCTGGGACTTACCTTTTGGGGACAGGATAGTGTTCATCACGCCCCTAGAGATGTTTCTTTCTTTGCTCCCTTTGGTACTAGGTTTACAGACACCCATGGTAATGTCCAGCTTTTTACACACACAGTAGGGCTTCTCAGCTCCATTCTACAGGCTTGGTCAGAAAGCACTCTTAGCCACACAGCTCTTTCCCAAGTCCTGTTGAAAATGTTCTTGCATCTTATCTAGGAAACATGATCTAGACTAGAAACCAGAATGGCTATCTCTGACACTTGGCCATATGTTTAGCCTAGTGACACAAAAAGGTCACCTTAATTCCATCTGCCACCTTAATATAAGGAATAATTGCCTTCCTCTTATTCCACTCCCATGCATAACTGTGCCAAACAGATTGTACACCGTTAAGTCGACCATGTAACATGTATAGTAGAAAGGGGATCTCTTGGGTTACAAGCTTTAGATCTTTGTCTTCATTCTGTCATTGAATAGACATCTTGGTTATTTGGGACTGAGACTTTTGAAACTGAAATAGGAGGAATTTTTTATAATAAGTAATATCTCAATCAGCCTGGGATCCTGAGACTCAGATGGATATACACCACTAAGTCCAACTGGGAAAAAGCCCCATGACCTATAGATGTCTAGATGTCTCTGAGCATCTTAATTTCACCATCAGAAGCCAAAGCTTAGGGTAAATCCACTAGACCTGAGAATTTTTTGAAGATAGTACTGATGACAATTCCTTGCACATATTTTGAACTTTGGGTATTACTTATGAATTGTGGACAAGAATTAACTTGAAAATCTAAAGGAGTTTAGGATTCCTGAATAACTTGTTTCAACAACTGAGAAGTCTGCTTAATACCGGAATGAATGAAACATAGTCAGATTGTTAATCCAAACACTGCTCTGCCATTAATGAGCCGTGGGCAAGTATTTAACAAGTCGTTTAGTTTCTCTAGTGCAACATTTCATTGTAGCGTAGTCACAGAGATTAAAGGAGACCACTTGGGCAAAGGTCTTACTTAGAAAATAGTCTAAATGGAGTAAGTGCTAAAGAAAAATAATCATAATTTCCAGCATTAGTCGTAGGCTGTATCTCTATGACCTGACCAGCTTAACAGCTTTCAGCACAACACTCAGGTGGTAAATGTACATGAGCCACAAGAGACCGTTTGACACCCGGGCAATCAACCTAGCTGAGTTCCCAAATGGGGATGTGTGTCATGACTGTAAATAGAGAAATTTTGCTGGTATAAAACAATACTATCAGACTCTATCTTCTCTGCAGTCCCACTCAGCTATAACATATTGTGTTATATAATTTTCTGCCAAATGTTACTGAATAAAACTCAATACCATTATATTTATTTGCAAAAGTAGAATCCACTGAAAAGAGAAATGCAGAGTCTCTGTGAACATATTGAGATCCTCTGGCTTGTTCACACCCATTAAATATCTTAGAAACAACTGTGTGTTGATAATTCCAGTATTTTGTCTTTCAAATGAGAAAACAGTATCAGTTTTAAAATTAGCTTAGAATTTTTTGCTATTTTATTACAATCTTATTTTGTTATATTTTTGCTATCCTGTTACTGGCACAACTTACAAAGCAGCTCTATAAATTAAATGTCTACAAATATATACATAATTCTCTGCACAAGTCAATCAAACAACTACAATTGACTGCACTTCAAAAAACACCCAGTCTTGGTGTCTGTGAAGCTGGATCCTTCAGTTACAGATCCCTTGGACTTAAGACACAGATGGCCGCAGAATTCCAAAATCTATGACAGACACAATGATTAAACTTTCTCTTGCCTAGAACTCAACATCAAGATGGGGAATTTAGCTGCCCGAGGCAGGTTAAAGGAGCTTATGTGGTAATATAGTTCATGTAAATCATGGATAGCTAGAATGTGCCTGGGCTTTCTCTCGAACTATTTACACGTTCTAATGTTAGTGAGAAAAGAGTCTGGCCGTCAGAGATGGCACATAATTTTTGGATGAGTGCTTTAGTGACTTTGCTTCTCCTACAGGGCTTGGGATGTGGGCTGGGGTCATTTGTCAAGTAAGATGATGGCTATGACGAAGATGTCTCTTGTTCTGTCAAATTAAATTCTTACAGCCTCATCATATCCAGTCACAAATTTCTCCAGACTAGTAAAAGTATATATTGAGTGATATGTGTAATATGCCTACAATGCATTCCTTTTTACACTTTACTTCAAGTTTACATACTAAATTTTATTAAAATGATTTTTGAGTTCAAATATCCTGAAGTAGTCATGTTATCATTGTGGTCTTTCATATTATATCTAATTTTTCCTAAACTTAATAGCTAGTTATGCTTTTTCATATATATGTTCAAAACAACAGAATGAGCCATAGCTAAAAAATAAGAAAGAAACGAATCGTTTCTGCCATTCAAAGATCCTGATTTCATTTTGATTTTCATTGTCACAAAGCTGTCACTTTTAAATATTTGCTTGCATTCTGAGAATCAGATCTTTAAAGCCATATCCTCTCTCCCTGCTCAGCATTTGCATTTAAAGCAGGCATACCATTTAAAGTGTGCTTAAAATCAACTGAAAGCATAGCTAGCATGTTTGGATCTATGCAAGGAAACACCTGACTTCTCCCAGGGAGCATGGTGACAGGCAGAAAGAGCGTAAATGGGAAAAATGTTCCAAAACATAATCAAGTCTCAGGAAAGACGATGGGCAGGATGGGTACTGTAATGCTAAAATTCCTAAACTTGACATGTTTTTTTATCTACTTGCACATTGGACAAACCTAGAGAGTGTATATTTTCCCTAGTATTTTCACATTAAAAATTCCTTCATAGGTTGAAGAAATCATTTAGTAGAAATAGTACCTGCAGTAAAAAACACAAGAACCTGAGATCTTATTCTAAGTGCCCATATAAAAAGCAAGACGCTGCACCAGTGCCTGTAACATCGGTCCTGGGAAAGAGAGAGGTTGTTTTCTTCGCCAGCCAATCTATCTGATTTCATCAGATAGTTCAGTGAGAGACCCTGTCTCAAAAACTAAATTGTAGACTTATTTTAGGAATGTATGTGATGAAAGTCAGGGCAACACACATACAAACAGTTATACTCACACATATAGTGTGCACATACCTGCATTCAGCACAGGCTCATTTATCTGTACACACACACACACACACACACACACAGACACACACACACACACACATACACATACACACACATTAAAAGTCAGCTTATCTTGTGCTACTCTATAATCCTGGCTTATAAAAAGAAAGATGACAAAGAGCCAAAAAATATGTGCCTGCTTCCAAGAAAAAGAATAAGAAAAAGGAAAACGAAACAAGAAAAAAAGAAACACAAAAAAAAGGGACAGAAGAACATGGAAAGTGTGTCCAACTTTGTTACAGATATAAATGATACAGTGTGTGTGTGTGTGTGTGTGTGTGTGTGTGTGTGTGCGTGTGACTCCACCCAAACTTATGAGGACTCATTTTATATCTGTCCCCAGATCTCCAAGAGATGATAATCAGTGAAAACAGAGACAACAGTTCAGAAGAACCTGCTTCCTGCACCTAGGGCAAGAAGCAGCCTCTCCGCCTCGCACAAGGAGGCGCTGCTTATTTGTGGGGCAAGAGACTTTTAAAAGACTCCTCCTGGCCATGCAAGAAAATGAAAGAAAAAAAATCAGAAAAAAATGAACTGTAACTTCCTGTGCAATGTAGGTCTTTCCTAGTAGGATGAAAATAAGCATGATGTGAACTGCAGAATCCTCAGAGCTGCAAACGTTCTCTCAAGGACTCCTACAGACACCTAACAGCACACCAAACAATAAGATCACCACCTGCTAATCTAGTGACCAGCTCAACTCTCCATGGAACAAGAAAAGCAGATAGAAGTCAAGAAAACGTAACCAACAAAGAATGCCGCGTTTTCCCACTGTGCGTGTGTCTGTATATATTCCCTTATAGGAATAACTATAGATTTTACTCCTAGGCTCTTCTGTATTAGAACTTCAAAGGAAAATTTCATATTAATCCTATCTGTACCCTTTGAACATGGCAGGCATTTAGAACGTGGATAAAAGCAGAACATTAATTCCTGAGCTCTTTCATAGACTTCAAAAGGTTCTTTATTTTAGGTCATTGAAAGAAATCTATAATTTCTTATAGTCATGTGCACATACATACATATAAACAAATCAATATAAAAAGTCATTGAAATGTGTGTGCATCAACTTCTGAGGGCATTAATCAGAAATTTTTACAGGCATTTTTTAAATCATTATATTCTCCTAATAATCTTCAGAATAATCCATGGAGGCTCTGATTACTGACACATTTCCAAGACTTTTAAGATGAAGGAAAATTAAAAATCACTCAACATGATGGAAATTATTTTAAGAATCAGCACTTGATCCTATGCTTATGAAACTCCCCTAACCCAGGGTCATAATGATTTATAACACTCATCTTCTCCTATTAGCTAATTAATAGGAATGTGCATGGAACTGCTAAGAAAAGCTTAGCTCGTAACAGGATTGTAAGGACAACAATAGAAAGATTGAGATTCGAAGGTTTTAAAGAATAATTGTATAAGTGAGTCAACTTCAAATGAACAATACGGAGATAATCCCGAAGGCTCTGCTTCCTGCAGAGTTGGGGAAGATATCTGCCAACTTTTTCTAGGTTAACCTGAGTTTCTCAAACTTAAGATAGAGTAGTTTAAGGTATGCAATAATGGGCTGTGTGGGAGCAATTTTACACAGCTATAGGTCAAACTAAACCTCACCAAGATGTTTACGTAAGAGATATACACATAAGGAATCTAGGCACAAAGACATCTGTGGGAATCTCTGCCCACTCGTCCAGAACTACAGGCAAAGACACATGTGTATGTCCACCCTACACTACAGACATAGCAGACTCCCCGGCTCTCTACACCATTGTCCAGAATTCTTCTCCTCTCCCTTCACTGAGAGCAAACTTGAAATGCAGGCAGAAGCCAAGCAAGACCCTTATAGCCTGCTACTTGGTCCATCATTTCCAACTTTCTGCCCCTTTGACAATCTTTAAACTCCCATAAAATATGAGAGTTGCCATGCACAGGCATCTGTAAGACATCTTCTGTACTTGCCTTGCGGAGCCATCTTGACTCAGCTGCCTTTGTGTAACTTACTTATCTTTCCTGTAAGCATGTTTCACAGCTACATTCTTGTCCTACATTAGACAGCTGCATTACTTACGTATCCAGGTGCAATGAAAACATGATGGACAGAAGTAACATAAGGAAGGAATTATTGGCTCAGCTATCCAAACTTGAGTCTGTTGTGGCAGAGAAGTCTCGACAGGAGCTTGTGACAGTTGGCTCTGTCGCATCTGTAGTCAGGACACTGAGAGATAAGGATCCTTCTACCCATTTCACTTTCTCATTGTATTCAGTCCAGGACCCCAGCTCATTGACTGGAGCTGCCAATATTCTAGGCAGGTACACTCGGATCAGTCAGTCTCATCTAGATAATGCCTCACAGGCATGGCCAGATTTGTACCCTAGCTGACTCTAGAGACAATCACATTGAAAATCAATATTAATAACTACACCACTCAAGACATCCCAGGGCAAGGACTACTAAACTTTAAAGACTGCTTACAATCCTCATGAATTACTTTCAATCTATTTTCAGTGCATGAAAGCTCCAGAGAATTCCCAAGGAAGGTCACCTTGCTGATGAGTACGTTACAACTGGGCAAAGGTTAGGAGCAGTTAGCTACCCAAGCTCATGTGCTTCAGGGTACAGCATGGTATTAGAGTACTCTCCCACACCAGCTATATCGTGCCTTCAATCAAAAACACATATTTTAGTCCTGTCAAGACAGAGCCAGTCTTATTCTCACTATTGGTGAATTAGGTGTGTCTATAAACCCAACCCTTATTTGACTTCCTTGTAGAAACTTGATTCAGAATCAGAAATCAGCTCCTTGAAATACTACAATATGAGTGGACTTAAATGCATTATTATTAAAAATATAAGTTTTAGTTTAGATTAAAGGTAAATATTTATGGTAAAAAAATCTCACTTGTTGATTTCCTTAAGATTACTTGAGTAATTTTATTAAATACTTTGATACATCATATGTTCCATTTACTAGTAATTTCAATATTTTAATCTATTTT
>JADRCD010208681.1:0-22195 GCA_019843815.1 Montemys delectorum | reverse complement strand
AGATTAGAAATATCCAAACAAATCCTGTTTCTGTACTGAACATGTTTCCATGTTGCTATTCACTAAATACAACTTTTTACATAGCAGTAGGATTGCATTAGGTTCTTAAAATAACATAGAAATGATGTAAAAAGTACATAAGATGTGTGTAGGTTATAGATAAGTATCCTATTTTATATAAAAGTACTTGAGAATCTGGATTTTGGTACTGTTTGTGGATGCTCAGGGAATAAGAGTGTGTTTGTCTTATAACTAAGGATTATTTGCCTAGTCTTTAAGGTTCATCCATACTGTAGCATATAGAATTTTTGTCAGAATTTTCTTGACTGTTAGGAATAATACTGTAATTAATGTACATAGGTAAGTATCTCTTTATTACTCTACTTGCAATTCTTTTGGATATACACATTGAAAGAGAACAGTAGGGACTGGTGAGATGGCTCAGCAGGTAAGAGCACCAATTGCTCTTCCGAAGGTTATGAGTTCAAATCCCAGCAACTACATGATGACTCACAACCATCTGTAATGAGATCTGACGCCCTCTTCTGGTGTGTCTGAAGACAACTATAGTGTACTTACAATAAATTAAATAAATAAATAAATAAATTAAATAAAAGAGAACAGTAAGTCTAGCTAGGAGTGCTTGTACATACCTCTAATCCTAGTATTCAGGAGCCATCGGCAGGTGTATTATCTGTGAGTTTGAGGCCAGCCTGGTCTGCAGAGCAAGTTCCAAGTCAGCCAGGGCTCTTACATGTAGAAACTCTGTCTCAAAAAACCCAAAAGAGGAGAAAAAGAATAGTAAATCTTAATTTTTTTGAGATCTCCATACTTTTCCATAGTAATTGTACCATTTTATGTTTTTTCGCAATAGTACAAAGTTACTCTGCCTGTATTCTGCTGATCCACCGAAACTCCAGTAGCCTACCTTAGCCATCTTAATGGATATCAGAAGATGCTGTTTTTGATTTGCATTTTTGATCATTATCTAGAGCATCTTTTCATGTGTTGGTTAACCGTTTTAGATACAGTGTTTGGAGATGTATTTAAAGTCATGTTAAACATGTACTTGACACAAACACACAAGTTTTTGTTTTGTTTTGTTTTTGTGTTGTTCAAAGTATTGGGGGTTGAATTATGGCCACACACACCCTATTCAAGTACTCTGCCATTGAGTTACATTCCTGCTCTTTGTTTTTTTTTTTTTTTGTTTTTTTTTAATGTTTTGGTTATTAACTCCTTTATCAGATAACTCTCACATCTTCTGTTATTGTATAGGTTATGCTTTTTACACTGTTGATTGTATACTTTGGTGCATAGGACTTGTTTTTATATAGTTGAGTTTAATTAACTTTCCCTGTGCTTTTCATTTTTATAAAGGTTTGGTTACTTTACCATTATTGAAGCATTTCTTTTATAGTTTTAGAACACATTTAGGCCTTTTATCTATTTTGAGCTGATTTTTATATACGGTCTTTATAAAAGCTGATCTTTATAAAAGATCCAACTTTTCTCTTTTATGTAGCTGTCCAGTTCCTTGAGCATTATTGGGTAGCCTTGGCAAGTCTTTTTCAAAAGCATTTTTAAATAAT
This sequence comes from Montemys delectorum, assembly GCA_019843815.1. Lineage (NCBI taxonomy): Eukaryota > Metazoa > Chordata > Mammalia > Rodentia > Muridae > Montemys > Montemys delectorum. The sequence goes on along the minus strand of JADRCD010208681.1, from coordinate 20,603 downwards.
TAGTAATGAGAAAGGACTTTACGCTTAAATGTTTTCTCCGTCTATATGTGTTGTTTTAGAGAAGAGCAAAAGCTGAAAATGGAATGCCCAATCTTGACTTTGTCATTAAGTACTATGAAAGACTAAGCAATTGTTATACTATTGTTATTCTGAATAAGCAGCTATGAACTTACTGTACCCATGTTGTTACAGAATGAATGAGAGGTTTAAATCTAATATAGGTCTAAAGTGTCTATGGAGTGTTCAAGGACAAAACAAACTTTAAAAATATGCAGTAAAATGGGCTTGATAGCACAAGCCAGACTTAAATTCCAACAGATGAGAAGGCTAGCCTGGTCTGCCCAGTTAGGCACACTGCCTCAGAAGCAAGAACAAAACCCAAAGTAAAGATGTGCAGTAGTTTACCTCTAGTTTCCTGTTTTGTTTTTTCCCTTTGTTTAGAATTACAATTATAAAAATCTAGTGAGCTTTAATATTGGGTTCTATTATTACATGGTTTGAAACCTAATAGTATGTTGAGTTTTTTTTCCCTTGAATTTTGTAGTTCATTCTAGAAAAGCAGGTGTGAGAGAAAAACTAATACAACTTTGTCAAAGTTGTCCTAATGGTAGTTGGTTATTTTGATTGTATTTTTAAAGAAATACATTGACTGGAAACTGGGTTAAGTATTGGGAAGACATTTTAAAAGCAGTATATTGAACAAAAACTGGGTATGGGTTTAGCTGACCGGTCAGAGATGTGACAGAAACCATATTGTCCTTGGAGTTTTTGTTTTCTACAGGTCTGATATATAAAGAGCTTTTAGGAGCATATGTTTTCTTTCCAAAAAATTTGTTATAGTTTTTTTTAATACTATAAATCTATTTTCTAAACACTCAAAAATTGCCTGAAATTGGCATTTCAGAAGGAAAAGTGACAGAATGGTACACAAAGAACATCATTGTGTTCTTAATTGTCTGTGATGTCTTAAATACAAGAAGCAAGAAATTCTATACAATTGAAGCTTCTACTGATCCAGTGTGTTGAGTTGATGTAAGGTAATTTATGCTCAGAAACAACTAAAGAGTGTATCACCTTGTTTATGTTATTGGTTCTTTAAAAAGTTGTGCCATTATCATTGCCATAGTTTGTAATTTGAAGTTTAAAATTATTTTTAAGTCATGATGGTCTGACATGACTAAAATGCCTTAATAGTTTTTTTTTTTTTTTTTTAATTTTAGGTGTTTTCCTTAGATGACAAATGCTCATACAATGACCCCATTTTTCTCATTTTTAGAAATTGATTTCCTTATATGAGCTATTTTTGTTAGCAGAATTAATATATGTAATTATACATGTTTTACTGATTATAAACCTAATATAGAAGAATTTTTGGTTTTGTTTTGCTTTTCTTGTTTCTATATTAAAATCACCTTTACCTATTTATTGGGGGACAACATAGACCTTTGGAGGTTAGAGGGAAATTTTGCAGGAGTCAGTCAGTTTTGTTCTTCCACCATGAAGTCCCAATAGATTGAACTCAATTCAATTGGCTTGCTAGCATGTACATGCTGAGTCATCTTACTCCCCTCCCCCACTCCCCCTTTTGGAGTCAAGGTCTTAATTATCTCAGGCTGGCCTTAATTAACTTAGTAGCCAAGGATGATCTTGAACTTCCTTATAAAAGAATTACTTGAACTCCTGCATATTTGCTGGTGCCTATATGTATGTATGTGTACTGCATTTGTGTCTGGTACCTTGGCTTTGGTTCCTCTAGAAGTGAAGGACAGTTGTAAATCCAGGGGCCTCTGCAGGAGCAGCAAGTACTCTTAACTACTAATTCATCTCAGCCCTGCTCTTGAGCCCTCCTCCTGCCTCTACCTCCTTCCTGAGTGCTGTGTTCCACCATGGAGGTTTGTATGGTCCTGAGGATTGAACACAAGCTTATGCATGCTAGGAAAGCCCTCTACTAAGCTATACCCTCCACCTCTGCTTTGTTTCTGTATGTATATTTCCTATTTTGAAGTTTTTTAATGAAGGTTACTGAATTTTTATATACTCTAGAGCAGAGTTCTGGTGACTTTCCTTTTTGTGGTTTAGTTTATCTTCTAAATTTGTAGAAGGAAGAAAGGCCCTGAAAAGTTAAAATGCTTAATTTATTACCATTTTTGAAACATTGGAACATTTCAAAAGATCACAATTGGTTTGAAATAGTCATATATCTTATAGTAACTGGTAATTTAAAGAGTCTTATTTTAAAAAGATATAATGGCAGATTTTCTGTATTTTTGGTTTTTTTTTTGTCTGTAAATAATACAATGTGAAGTCTTATAGCTCCTGTTTGAAAATAGCCTTTCATTTAACCTTTTGTGTAACATTTCATCTAAATATTACTTGTTACCTTATTAGCGTCAATTAAATTTCTTCCTCTAGTTTGGAAAAAAGGATATGGATGAATAAGGGGCAGTTGATAGGATTTTATGACATTTTAAGGACAAGGTTATATCAATATAGTTTTTTTTAAAGATTTATTTTATTTATTTTATGTGTATGAGTACATTGTAGCTGTACAGATGGCCATGAGCTATCATGTGTGTGGCTGCTGGGAATTGAACTCAGGATCTCTGCCAGCCCAGCTCGCTCCAGCCCCGCTTGCTCCCTGGCCCACTTGCTCCAGTGTAATTCACTGTAGCTGTCTTCAGACGCAACAGAAGAGGGCGTCAGATCTCATTACGGGTGGTTGTGAGCCACCATGTGGTTGTTGGGATCCCAACTTAGGACCTTCAGAAGAACAGTCAGTGCTCTTACCCACTGAGCCATCTTGCCAGCCCCTAATATAATTTTTATAATTTTGTGTGTGTGGGTTTATCTTCTGAGCCATCTGTCTGGTATCAAGGCCAAGGTTCTTTTATGTATTTATGTGTGTGTATGTATATATATATATATACATACATACATACACACACACACATATATATATTTAATAGGATTTTTGTTTCCACATTTTAACACTTTACTTCCTGATTTAGGTCTTTAACATATGGCTAATAACTTGTCAGTTAATTAGCTGATCTTTGCATTTGAGCCAGACAGCAATAGGGCTTACAAAAGTAACTTCTGTGGAAGCTTTGTAGTTAGTTAACTGTCATAGTTTGTCTAAGATGGTTTTGAAAATACTTAAGCCTCCTGTCTTAAGTCAGAAAAGTGTGACTAAAGGCTTTCTTATGGATATCCACCACACTGGTGAGTCCTTGGCAGGTCTTCTAGCCCTTAATCTTGTCTGTCTACCAGGAAAATTTAATAGTAGAACTTACCATAGATGACTGCAGCCACACACATGATAGCTCATGGCCATCTGTACAGCTACAATGTACTCATACACATAAGATAAATAAAATGTGATCACTGTTGAGTGATATGCAACCTACTTTATTACTGTAAAATAATCTATTTTGTAAATTTCCTTTTGGATTTTAAAAATTGAAGTAATGGGAATGGGAAGCTAGGTTTGCTTAAATCCTTATCACCCTAGAACCTTGTGGTGATACAGAGAAGCAAAACAAAAAATAAACAACAAATCTCCAACTTTCCTTGTAAAGTATATATGCTGGTCTGTCCTACTTAAGAGCTTATATTTTGACTAGTACTTTAATTTCTCTGATCTTCAAATTTTTCATCCACAAAGTGATGAAAGTACCAATCTTGAAAGGTTTTTAAGGATTAGAAATAATGTTCTTTAATTAAACTAGCAAAATAACTATTTGGCATATGGTAGGAACTTAGTTGATAGGGATCATTATCATTGTTAAGGAAAGCACTTAGTATAAAAGCTTTCTATTGTGAAACTGACCAGACCTAGAATCCCCTGTATACTGTTTGCCACCACCATGGGACGCTGTCCATTCCTTCCTGCTAAAGTCATAGATTTTGCTGTAGGGAACATGTTTTTTGGTTTTAATTTTTAGTCTCTTTGAAGTCTTTCACGAAATTTTTTTTATCTTTTCAAAAACATACTAACAGACACGCAAACACACTTGTGAATTTCAAAATAAGAAACATGTTCAGTCTTTGAGGAATCTCACATCAGTCTTTTTCTAGGTGTATATATTTTAGGGTTCCTACTGATGATGGTTAGCTTGGGATAGGTTAGAAAGAAGACAACTTTGGTCAAGGTGTTCAAGAGCAAGATAGTCCCTTTTTGTAGCTTTATGTAGAAGAGGATAAATCTATGCTTTTTAAAAAACATATGAAAGATATTTTGAGTATATACTCTTTGAAAGTTGATTACTTATATATTGAGATACTGTTATATGTGGAAAAGACCTCTTAATTTGGTCAGCTTAATGACTTCATAACAAAACAAATTGTTTTGTTTTTTTTTTTTGAGACAAGGTTTCTCTGTGTAGCCCTGGCTGTCCTAGAACTCACTCTGTAGACCAGGCTGGCCTTGAACTCAGAAATCTGCCTGCCTCTGCCTCCCAGGTGCTGGGATTAAAGGTGTGTGCGACCACTGCACACCCCTCCCCCCCACCCCAGATTTTTTTCTAATCCTCATACACTTTTAACTAATGTGTACCTTTAAAAACTTATGGAATCTTGCCTATCTGTTTGATTTGCCCAAATTATAGTATGTGCTTAACAAGGATCTTAGAAGGGCTATATATTTTCTATAAAAATTGATTACTAGTTTTAAGTATGTAAGCAAAGATCGTGATATTACTTGTTATCAGTGTTATCTTTAAAATTAGTATTCACTTTACTAGTTATTACTAATTTATGACTAATAAATGACAAAACTGATGTTGATTTGTTAAAAAAATTTTCTTAGTCTTAAAGCTGTTGAACCTTGAGATTTTAGAAAACGTAAAATAGTCCTAGGGGTATTTTGGAACTTCAAGACTAAAAACTCCATTAAGAAAAGGGTAAAAAAGCTTTGAAACTAACCTTGTCTTACCCAGTTAAGATGTACTCTTAAACCCGAGCATATGAGAAATAATACCCATGTTGTGAATTTTTTCATTTCAAAAATGTAAAAATTACTAATTTTTGTGACCTGTAACATTGACTAGTTTCTCACTATATAAAGAGAGCTGTTGCAGAATTCCATGTTTTTATTTTTAAAGTTTTAATTTAAAAAAGTGAAAATTATTGTATGTGTTTGGGGTGTGTGTGTGTTTGCGTCACATGTGTGCCTGCTGCCTTTGTTGGCCAGAAGAGGGTGTTGAGTGTTGGCTGTTAGCCTCCTTGTGGGTACTGGGAGGTAAACCAAGGTCCTCTGGAAGAGCAGCTAGAGTGCTCCTATGAGTTGTCTCTCCAGGAAGGACTCCTGTGTTTTTGTTTTTAAAGACAGTAATGTGTTTAAATTTATTCTTTTGAGGGCCTGATTGTGGCATGAATGTTTGAAGAGAAGTAAGCAGAATCTTCCTATTTTGACATACAATCACAGTCTACTTGTTAAGAGTATTTAAAGTTGAATTTTATTGCTAAGTTCAAGAAATGATCTATGAAGCTGGAGAAGGAGAGATGGAGAGATGGTCTGATGAGAGCACTGTCTGTTCTTTCAGAGTACCTAGTCAGTTCCCTGCACCTACATGGCAGCTCATTGCCATCTGTACGTAACTTTAGTCCTAGGACATCTGACACCCTCAGGTACCAGTCACACATGTGGTGTACAAAAGTATGTGCAGGCAAAACACTTAAAAAAAAAAAAAGAAAAAAGAAAAAGGAAAAACAACAACTAGCCAGGCTTTTACCCGGGTAGTGTATGACTCTGTGATAGTGAGAACCCAAGGAGATCATTAAACTTGAGAATAGGCTAGACAGATCTGGGCAAGGCAAATTGAGTGTTGTCCTATCTTTGTTTACCTGACTTTGAAAATATGTTTATATATTTGCATTTATTTTACTTTTTTTGTCATAAAACATGTTGCTGCATTAATTTCCCCCACATTAATTTTACCTAGTCTCTGTAATACAATTGATATATTAGGGTTTTTTTTTTTTTTAATCCATACTACTAGCAGTTCCACAAGTACTAGTAGAATTGTTCTCATATCTACATTTCTCTTTCTGCACTAGTATAAATTGTTTGCCTGCTACTAGTTTTTAGGAATTAACAAACCAATTTGTTAATCTTCTTTCAAACTTTAGAATGCAGTTTAAGTGTAAGACCTGAATTCTTTTTAAATTATCAAATTAGACTTAACATTTGTTCCTTAAATTAGCTTTTCACAAAGTCAAGCATTTTTTTAAAAAAATTCTTTTATTTATTTACATTCCAAAAATTGCCCCCCATTCCTGGTCACCCCTCACTGAGTTTTTCATACCCCCTAACCCCCTGAGAGGGTGCTCCCCCACCGGCCACCCACCACCACCTCACCCCCACCGGCTTCCCCCTTCCCTGAGGCATCATCCTCTCCCATTCTGAGACAACTTCTCAGGTTGTTCAGGCTACTCCTGATACAACCTCAGAGCTACTACCTCAGGGGTCCCACAGGTATGGAACTAATTGACTTTAAATATGCTCTGCAAAACCCCTGAAAACCCCATGTTTATTTGAAGGAATGTTTATAAAAAGCTTGAACGTTTTTACTATTAGAATTTGTAGAAATGAAAGGTTTGGCTACTGAAGGCCTTAGTAGGAAGACTTCATGGAAGAACAGAGATTTAAACTGGGCTCTTTGGAATGAGTAGGAATTGGATAGGTTTTAAATAAGGAATATAACAAGTATTTTACTAGAGAGAGACAAAACTTAGGTGGAAATGGACATTTCCAATATGTGGCTTCGTGAGAAGATTTGAACTTTTTAGGGTTGAGGATCTGACTTTCCCATGTAACTGGTACAAGAAGCTATGAAATAAAATGGTTCCCAAGATGTGTTATATCTAATGTGAAGAGGGATGCTGGTGATTGTTTCCATTCTGGAGGGATCTTGAGATATTTTAATGCTGTTGTATACTTAGAGTCAGTCTATTTGTTTCTCTCTCTTTCTGCATGTCTGTCTCTGCTTGTGTATGAAATTTGGGGTGTGAATGAGGAGATCAGAGGTCAGTGTCATTCCTTGGTTGCTTCTCCAGCTTATTTCTTTGGAACGGAGGGTCTCTCAGTACTCTCAGAGCTCACCAATTCTGCTGGATTATCTGCCCAGCAAGCCCAAGCGATCAGATCATCTTGTTTTTGTCTCCTCAGTGTTGGAATTACAGGTGTAAATACTACTTACTAGCTTATGTGCATACTAGAACTCTGCAAAGGTGCTATTCAAACCAACAGAAGATTTCACTCTTTAGAACTATTTTTTTCTTTGGCATCAATTTGAGAAATATGTGCTACTTACAAGTTTGCATGACTTGATCAAAATACTTAACCTAGCAGATCTCCCTTCTTTATGATGCTTAGATTCTAATCATATAATTACTGTAATTATAAATTTTACTCAGTTGATAGTATGTACTATAATATGCCAGGAATTGAGAGTAGTAAATGAGAAGGGAAGACAAAAAAACTGCAGATGATTTATGCATATAACCCTTTACCTTACTATTTGAGGTGTGGTCTGTGGACATTAACATCTCCCAGACTTGTTGAAAACACTGAATGAACAACTATATTTTACCAAGACCACTAAGTGATTTTTAAAATCACTAAACTTCATCATATACTTTTTATATGTCAGATCGAATAAACTTCATTCAGTGTTTGCTCCCAACAATAGAGAGTTTAAATATCTTTGAATTTCCCTCCTTTTTTTGAGATAGGGAGCTTACTATGTTGCTAGGCTAGCCTTGAATTCAGTCTCTTGAGTTGTAGAGATTGTAAGTGTATGACATGTGTAAACATCTTCAGTTCCAGACAAGTTCTCCCTACTTGAAATTTCTATATTTTTGTCTTCCTGTTTATTTTTTATTATATGAGTGTGTGCTGTATGCACGGAGGCTGTTGGTTAGGTGTTCCTTAGTTTTTTGAGACAAGGTTTCATTGAAACTGGAGCACATTCATTGATTTTGGCTAGTGAAATCAATGACTACCTCAAGTAAATGCTTGGAGAGCTTTAGAGGTCTGGCTAGTGAGTTTTAGAGATCTGTCTTCAGTCGTGGCTGGGTTTACAGCTGTGCACCATTGTGCTTGGGTTTTTACTTGGGTACTGAGATCTAAACTTAGGTCCTCATGCTTGTGTGACAGCTAATTAACTGCCAAGCCATCTCCCTAGTCTGTTAATGTGGAGGGTTGGTTCAGAAGTAAAGGCACTTGTCATGAAGACTGATAACGTGACAGGTTGTGGAAAGAGCTCCTAAAGTTGTTCTCTGACTTAACACATGTATGCTGTGAAATGTGTCTCTTTTACCCACAAACAATGACAACAACAAAAAACCCCAAGATAATAAAAATTAAAGGGTTAATATTAAATGTGCTTAGTTCTCAACTGGGAATTATTTGCATGTAAAAGGCAAGGTTGTGTTTGTCCTTTCCAAAACTTAGAACCTTGAACTGATCATTGTAACATTGTGCTAGACCAGGATTTGAATGGAAAACACTGAAGTGATTCATTTTGTAGAGAGCCTTTGATAGCAGCATGTCATTTTGTTTCTTGGCTGCTTTCCTCTTCAAGACTGTCTCTTTAAAATACTGTCACTTTTCTCCCACCCCCCAAGGCTGGGGACAAGGGGAGCAAGACAATGACTGTCTCTTTCTATGCAGTCCTAGGAATCACTTGCCTTCCTGACTCAGTTCCGTAGCGCTAGAACTGGAGTTGTGTACTATTACACCAAGCTTTTAGACTGCTATTTTGTATTTTGAGACACCTAGCTTCAAATGCATGGCCAGTTTTCCACATGCTGGGATCACAGATGTGGACCACCAAATTCCTAGAGTACTGTCATTATTAGTCCAGTTTATACTATACTTGATTTTAGCCAAAAGACTAAGAGGTGATTATTACTGGTTTGTGATAGCATTCAAGAATTCAAATTAATAGACTTCAGCTATAAGAATACTGTTTAAGAAATTAATTATTGAGACTGTAGAAATGGATCAGTGATTAAGAACATTTGCTGGTCTGTCAGATTAGGTTTCAATTCCCAGCACTCAATTCAAGTGGCTCACAGTTGTCTATAACTCCAGTTTCACGGCATCTGAACTGTCTTCTGCCTTCCTTTGGCCTGTGGCACCAACCAAACACATGGTGTGTATGCATGCATGCGGGCCAAACACTAATATGTGTGCTATAACATGTAAATTACATACTATATAAAGAAGTCAGAAATCCATCTTTATATAGCTAGAGGTAAGCACTATTAGTATGTATATTAAAAAGTGTGTTTTAAAATGTACAACAGATAATATGTAAATTTTACTGACAGGAGAAATTGGGTTAGCGAGATGGCATAGTGGGTAATAAAAACATATTTGACTGCTGAGCCTGACAGTCTGAATTTGACTCTCAGGACCCCACATAGTAGGAAAGAACAGACTCTTCCTGCAAGTTATCCTCCAATCTCCACACATACTCTGACATTTGAGTATACACATACACAAACTAAATACAGTAAAAATGTTTTCAAAATGAAAAGGGAGATGGTATACATTGCAGAGGGATTGTGGTCATTCTTTTTTAAGAATTGGTTTTGTAACTAAAGGTTACATCAGAACTTAAGTCTTGATATCCTTTTGTTTTGGTTTGTTTTGACTTTAGGGAAGAAACCCCTTTTTCTTGGAGCCAGCAATAATTATTACAATCACTGATGGGAGCAAGTTGACTACTACTAGTGGTGTCCAGGATGAGGTAAGTCATGTGAGATGTGTCACATGGATCATATAGATGAAACAGACCTATTTGTGTATGTGTGTAATAGGGTATTGGATACTTTGTAGTACATCTACTCTTTAGTAATTGGTGTAGTTTATAATAATTCATATCCAGGGTTCTCTATCTTTGTTCATAGCAGTTGTCATAATATTTTCTTGAACAGGACCCTTTCTGTGCAGAGTTTGTAAGCATACCTCCTGCTTCCTTTTAAAACATCAGTTGATAGTGAGCACGGTGTCAGTGTCTATACAATAGTAAAATTCTTATTTTTAGGTTTAAAACAAACAGAATTCTAATAATTTTCTTATTTTAACTGATTATGATAGCTTCTAATTACATACAGAACGACTGAAGTAAATAAACTTATAACAAAGAAATGTTTATTTTAACTCTTCAAAGAGGTTTCATTGTATCACCAGTAGAATTGAGATTTTGGGCACTTTGTTGACACAACAATGGTGGGACAATGGGAAGGAATAAGCTGTTAACTTCATGTGGCCAGTAAGCAAAGAGGCTATAGTCAGATAACATTTTCAAGAGTCTGCTCCTAGTGACCTAGCTTTCTCCGGCCAGACCCCATCTCCCAATGTTGCCAGCATCTCCCAGAGCTTGGGACCAAGACTTAATACATAGACATTTCATCCTGAATCATGTCAGTTTGGTTTTTAGTAGAGTCCTAATACATAGGCCTTTCATAGACATTTTATCCTGAATCATGTCACTTTGGTTTTTAGTAGAGTCCAGGCTGGAACGCAACACCAAGAGTAGCTTAAAACTAGAAAGAGTGAAGATTTTTCAACAATTATGTTTTCTCTTAAGTCATATGTAGTATAAATAATTCAGAGCTAATGTTATTTGCTCTGTTAGTGAATTATGTATGCTGTAGCATGATAAATCCATTAGACTAAAGGAAGCAAGCTTTATAGTGTTTCTACTGTATTTGAACTGTTGGTAAATGTTTTATTTTTTTCTTTACATGCTAATGTACAGGTGATCTTTTAAAGACTCATTACTGTTTGCATTTGTTCTTAGTTTCTGTGAGTAGAGTTTGAAATGGCAAAGGTACAGATTTTAAAGATTTAGAATTAAAATTAAAATGTAATCAAAGATTTGGAATTCATTTCTATTTGTGTGACATTGTTGAATATAAATTATATAGAGTCAGAGCATGTGGGTTTTATTCTTAATTCAAGTACTTCTACCAGTGGACTGTCTACCAGTTAATCTAATTTCCCTAAACTCTACCTTATTAATGAAATACTGACAATAATTCTTACTTTCCTTCATAGGGTTGTTGAAATGTGTAAAATAATGGATGTGAAAATGTAAGGTGGGCTATAAAGACAAAGTGTATTGTGTCATTCCATCATGAGATAATAGAACCAGTGCAGAACTTAGATTACCTAATTTGACTTAGGGGGTGGGGGAAAATGCTAGAATTGTTTTGTTTAAGCAATTAATATTTAAAAGTCTTTTGGAATAATTATTGAGGTAGCTCTGAAAAAATGTAGCCTACTTGATATAGCCTTCTCGAAATTGAAATGTAATGTAACTGGACTTTCTTTCTTAACTTGGTTGATGTATATAGCCACTTATGGTCCTTCCACTCATAGGAGTAGACAAGGCACTGTATCTATAATCAGTCTCAAGCAATAGCAATGTTATTTAGCTTGAACTTAGAAACTGTCAAATTGATTTTTCTTTCTTAACCATACTAATTTTAGTATTTGTATTCATGTTTATTTCATAGAAATTCCACATCTTTTGATGGTTTTTTACTTTAATGATTTTGATTAAAATATATGGCTATCTGTAAGGTTATCCGTTCAAGGCATTCTTTCTCATGCCTTTTGTAAAAATATCTTCAATGATGTAGTTCATTCCAGTATATCTGAATCTGATTTATTTATAAATTCGGTTTATAGGACTTCTTCTGGCTTCAAGATATCTTGAAATGTACATGGCGGTTGGAATTGTTGAACTTTCTGATTTCTTCCTTAGGAAAGATATTAGAGAAATGTCACTATGTTTTTATATTTCAATATTAAATTGCAAATAAGACTGAGAAGATTTTCCTGTGGGCAAAGATCTCGACCTTTCTGTTTCTTTTATCTGTGAAATATTTAATATAGTTCTAAGAATAGACTTTACATTAAAAATATTATAGATTCTGATGTATTGAATCTGATAGGAAGCTTAAAATTGATTCCTTTTGTTGCTTCTTACTTAAAGCAGAAAGTTGATTTTTTTTTTAAAAAGATTTATTTTATTTATTTTATATGTATGAGTACACTGCAGCTGTACAGATGGCCATGAGCCATCATGTGTGTGGCTGCTGTTGAACTCGGGACCTCTGGTGGCCCTGCTTGCTCGCTCTGGCCCTGCCTGCTCTGGCCCTGCTCGCTCTGGCATAATTTACTACAGCTGTCTTCAGACGCACCAGAAGAGGGCGTCAGATTTCATTACGGGTGGTTGAGAGTCACCATGTGGTTGCTGGGATCTGAACTCAGGACCTTCGGAAGAGCAGTCAGTGCTCTTACCTGCTGAGCCATCTCACCAGCCCCAAGTTGATTTATTTATTAAGGCAGACATTTTTTATTATGAAGTTGGAGCATAGGCCTGTGAGTTATTTTGGCATTGGGAAAGTCCTGCGTGTTTCTTTCTCTACCTCTCTCTCTATAACCCAATACTGTGGATCCAACCCAGGGCCTAGGCTAGTGCTCTTCTAGCACTGAACAGTATCACTATTCTTTTCTTCCTCTCCTCCTCTCTCTCCCCTTTCCTCTCCCCCTCTCCCCTTTTCTCCCTCTCTTCCTTCTCCCTCTTTTCCTTTCCCTCTCCCCCCTCTCTGTTCTCTTCTTGTGGATGTGTATATGTACATTTATATTCATGCTCCATAGATGATCAGATCCTTTTTTTACTAGGGGATATCAATTTTGACTGTATGTCTTGTTATATTTGCCTTTGCCAAAACTGAATTCTCTTTTTGTATTTTTAATGAGTAAATGTGTGATAAATTTTCATTTAAGGAATTTTACAAAATATTGTATATGTAAGTTTTGGTGGTTCATGGCTGCTCTTTTTTTTTTTTTTTTTTTACGGATGGTAGCACTGGCCTCAAACTGAGATCCTCTTGCCTTCACCTCCCAAGTAGTTAGATTACAGGCATGCACGTTTGGCCAGTAGTGACTACTGTGATATAACCTATTTCCATTTGTACGTTTCACTCTCATGATATTTTTTGCTTGAGTGATGTGGTAAATGATATCTGTTCTGTTAGTACAGAATGAGTAACTCTGCTGCTTTCACATAAACCTCATTGCATATCATATATGAAGTTCATTTAGTCTTCTCTTACAGTTCACAAATGAGGAAATTGAGATTAAAAAAACAAAATGATTTGCTTGGGTTATTGTTTTTGTCGTTGCCAAATCTATATTAGAATTAATCTAAATAATGATGATATACCAGCATAATGGTGCTCTACCCAACACCTCTTTGATTCTGTTGTTGAATGTGTTTTAAAATTTACCTTCTATGTATGTTTGTGTATGTGCAGGCATGTATGTAGTTCAGAAGTTGATGCGGGATATCTTCCTCTATTGCTGTCTACCTTATTGTTAGGGACAGGGTTTCTTCCTGAGCATGTAGTTCACTGACTGAGCAAGATGGTCAGCAGATCTCAAGGATGCTTCTGGCTCTCCCTTTCTCCCTCTGGTGCTAGGTCTGTAGGTACTCATGTACCCAGCTTTTTATGTGGATACTGGGAATCTGAGCTCAAGTCTTTGTGCTTGTGGGACAGGTACTTGGCCCATAGCCTAATTTACCTTCTATTTGAATTTTGTTTCTTTGTTTCTTTCTTTCTTTTCTTTTTCTTTTTTTTTTTTTGAGACAGGGTTTCTCTGTAGAGCCCTGGCTGTCCTGGAACTCGCTCTGTAGACCAGGCTGGCCTTGAACTCAGAAATCTACCTGCCTCTGCCTCCCAAGTGCTGGGATTAAAGGCATGTGTCACCACTGCCCGGCATAAATTATTTTTCTATTTTAGCTTTCTGTGTGCTAGTATGATGTAGACTGTTCTTAATTTGTTTAGACTCCCATGAGTAACTACTGAGCTAAGTATTTCTAGGCAATGAGTATATAACAGGATAAATTTTTGGTGTTCTGGTTCATGTCAGTGTTTAAGTCATGTTTTTTGAGTGTCAGAAATAGTGATTTCTAAGTATGTATAAACACTGAAAGAGGAAACTTATCCTATCTCATAGACACTGCTTCCTCTCAAGCAATTGGCAAATTCTTTGTAACATATACAGTCTAGTTTGATCTAAAGATCTTATGAAAATCAGGGACTGTGTATAGCTTACTGCATAAATTTGTGAAATTTATAAAAAGGCCAGTATTTAATTGTTTTGAATGCAGAAAAATAGTTAAAATATTTAGAGCCGTATTAAACCTTGGCCTGAGTATGTTCAGGCCCAATTTTTTTAACAATGTGTTTGTCAGAGGGATAATAAAACTGCTCTGCACTCTGTGCACTTGGCAATATTTTGAGTTAGGAGAGAAGACTATTTTGCACTGTAGATGAAAATCTTGAGCTAGATGTGATCATTTTATATTAATTAAATGAAACTTACAGAACTTAAGTTATTGCGTGAGGTGACATGAATATTGTCTTGGACTTTTTATGACTGTTTAGATTGGAAGCTTATGTGTATTGTTTTGGCCTTTTTTGTGTGTTTGTGTGTGTATGTTATATAGCCATTTAGTAAAACTGATTTTCTCCAGTGTTTTTACTTAAGGGAAATAGGTTATTTATAGATTTGAATTCTGAAATACAAAGGACACTATTTCTCAATTCCACACTTCTTATTTTATGGTGTTGATAAATATTCCTGTGGCCAAATACTTATAATGCTAACTATATCAACATTTTTTTTTAAAGATTTATTTATTATTATACATAAATACATTGTAGCTGTCTTCAGACGTGCCAGAAGAAGTTGTCAGCTCTCATTTCAGGTGGTTGTGAGCCATCATGTGGTTGCTGGGATTTGAACTCAGGACCTCTGGAAGAGCAGTTGGTGCTCTTAACCGCAGAGCCATCTTGCCAGTCCCTATATCAGCATTCTTGGTGTCTCAAATGTTTCAATAAAATTACCAAATTATAATTAGAGTTGTTTTATTTACTTAAATTTTTGAGATAGTGTCTCCCTTTGAAGCCAAGGCTCACCTTGAGCTCCTGGAGCCTAGGCTGGCTGACATGAAAGTGAGCCATCAACCGTGCTTTTGCAAATATCCTCTGGAGTCCAGAGCTGCAGTAGGAATGTGTTCTGAACTGATTTCAGAAGTACATTAATTATCAAGTGTTCCTGCTGAAACACTTCACTGTAGTGAAACTATCATTTTGCTCTTTCCCAAAGGTGCGAACACTAGTATTCTATTTCAAATATTGATATTTCTGTGTACAGATGAATCTGTCGGTATTTTTGTATTACAATTGCCATGAAGGTAATGTTTTTGAGAAGGTATTTATTGTCAAAATTAACTGTTGGCTCTGCAGTACTAACTAGGTTTTTTGTTTATTTGTTTGTTTGTTTTTTGAGACAGGGTTTCTCTGTATAGCCCTGGCTGTCCTGGAACTCACTCTGTAGACCAAGCTGGCCTCGAACTCAGAAATCTGCCTGCCTCTGCCTCCCAAGTGCTGGGATTAAAGGTGTGCGCCCACTGCCCAGCCTACATTTGCCTTCTTAATGATTCAAAAGTAATATAGATTCTCGTATCTGAAATGATGGAGAAACTGTTTCCTCAGTCCTCAAAATATTCTTATTCATTGAATCACAAAAATGTTTGTCAAAGGTTATTATAACTATTTTACAGATAAAGACTTAAAAATACATTTAGAGTGGTTCCTCACTCTCTGGGAACGCTGGACAACATTCTTTTAAAAAAGAGTGAAAGAAATCTTGAGGGAATGGCATGGTGTGATAGATTTCTGAGTTTAGTGGTATCCTGTATGTAGTAGCCTCTTAAGGCATTACTGGAATCTGGTAACTCTTAAGGACTCCTATCTTTTTTGTGATGAAATATTTAGATTTATGCTTTGTATGCTACCTCTACCAAGTCAGTTTTGTAAGAACACGCAAGAGAATTTGTTGGATATAGATCATTTATATTTTGTTTTTCTATCTATATTTTTGCCTCCATTTTCTTCATTCTTGGACTTACCATTGTTGGTGTGGTTTAGAGATGTTTGTACTTATTATTAATAGTTTCTTGAAAATGCGTACTTACAAAGTTTGACACAGTTTCTTATAGTGCATATTCAGCAGTTCAGGTATACTTTAAACTATTTATAAAATAGTAAACTATTTTCAGTATGTAATAAGAATAACCCCTGAGAGAAGCTTCTAGACAAACAGAATAATTAAAAAGAAATGCTTCTTCTTAGCCTAATGAAAGTGGTATTGCAGCCTTTTTTTTTTTTTGTCGTAAGGTACATCAAAATTGTTTTTATTCAGAGGATGTACTGTGTTTGTCTTGTCAGCAAAGTCTCAGAGACATCTCTATCACTGCTTGTAGCCTTCCATATATAAACTACTGTTATACTTACAATGTTAACTTTTACATAGCTGCATTAGAACCACCAAGTAAGCTTATAAAATATACAGGCCTCAGGTCTTCTTATGGATCTGTTACTTTAGGCTGGAAATGGAGAAGTCTGTATTTTTTAAACATGTTCCAATCGATTTTGATGAGATGAACAGTCAGGTTTCAAAACACAAAATAATTGTAGATACTTTTTTTTTCCACATAAAAGCATGTGTAAGTACCTTAAAAAATAGAATAAAAAATGTTTTTAACTTAACAACGCTAGCCTACGTATTCTAAGATACAAGTAATTCTTTATCTTTACAGTTGTCATACTTGGAATCCTTTCCAAGGTTTGGAATTCTGCTTATGTGGATATAACAATATTGTTTTTCTAATCTGTTAATATGCTTTAGAATAGATTATTGGATAGCCTTAAAACACTGACTTCTTGTCAGTGTAAAGTTACTGCTTAGAGTGTGCTGTTCAAGTTGAGGGTAGAGCGGGTGAGCTGCCAGGAAGAGGTGAGTAACTGATTAATGTTGTCTGCCATTACTTTCCCTGCCTTAGAGTTCTGATTACATCTAAAGGATATTAGAATTCTGGTATTTTTACTATGCTATAGTTACTGGTTTTTGAATGGCTATGTAACTAGCATCATTTAAAAATTAAGTATCTATGAACCTGATGATACTGTTTGTCAAAAATTGATGACAATTAATGATTAACTTTCTACAGTTGCTACTTGATTACCTTTCAGAATGGATTCTTCAGATCTGAGCTCTAAAATGTGCTTTAGCTTAACATTTTTTCCCTGTGATATATATGTTTGGCTGTATATCCGAACTGTGGCATTCAATGTACATATATATAGGTCTCTATATTCTAGCTACTTCAGGAGCAAAGATGGAGGTAAATAAGACTCTTGCACATAGAAAACACACTGTTTTGGAAGTAGGCAACAAAGTTAGCACTTGCTGGATAGTGAGAAGTGTCATGGTAGAAATAAAATGAAGTTTTTCAAAGAACAGAAACAAAGGAACTTAAAATTTTGAGTAAGGAATTGAAGTGTGAGATGCCAAGAGAAAATAGTATGCCAGCGTATAAATACATGGATACCATTTAATAGATGATTATAAATTAAAAAATATCAGATCCATAAAATGTATATAGACTACAGACAACAGTGCTCCAAGAATATAGAGTTTTTTTACACTAACGTTGGCAGGCAAAGGTGTAAAGATTGAAGTTGACCAGTCACATTAAATTTGCATTTTTTTTTTAGCAAAATTGTTCAGCCAACCAGGTCAGTAAAAGTGGAATACAGACTAAAGGTGGGCACTGTATGGAAGAATGAGTAAGCAACACATGACAACCCAAGAAATATAATTGTGCCAAAATTATGCCAGTGTTTGACAGGCCGGTAGAAACTGGAAGAGAGTTGGTAGTATCTGAGGCAGGTTTTCAAAGATATGCTAGGTAGGAGGAAAAGGGATACTTTATAGGGTAATGAACCTAGAACCTTGGCCTTCTAGGGGTCCTATAAGTACATTTCTTATAGTTTTGGTTGTGAACCTAGCCTTTAATGGCTGAGCCATCTCTCTAGCCATAAGTACATTTCTTAAAGTAATATCTAAGTGTTACGTTTGTGTGCATGCACACTTTACTGGGGACAAATCCATAGGTTTGTCTTATCCTTGTGGGTTTTATTTACTTACATTTATTTGTTTATTTTTATTTTTTTGGTGTCTTAGTTAGGATTTTACTGCTGTGAACAGACTCCATGACCAAGGCAAGTCTTTTTTGTTTTTTTTTGTTTTTGTTTTTGTTTTTGTTTTTGTTTTTTGTTTTTTGTTTTTTTTGGAGACAGGGTTTTTCTGTATAGCCCTGGCTGTCCTGGAACTCACCCTGTAGACTAGGCTGGCCTCAAACTCTCAAACTCAGAAATCCGCCTGCCTCTGCCTCCCAAGGCATGTGCCACCATCGCCCGGCCAAAGCAAGTCTTATAAGGACAACACTTAATTGGGGCTGGCTTAGAGGTTCAGAGGTTCAGTCCAATATCATCAAGGCAGGAACATGGCATCATCCAGGCAGGCATGGTACAGGAGGAGCTGAGAGTTCTACATCTTCATCTGAAGGCTGCTAGGAGAAGACTGGTTTCTAGGCAGCTAGGAGGAGGATCTTAAAGCCCATGCCTACAGTGACACACTTCCCCCAAGGCCATACCTACTTCAGCAAGGCCACACCTCCTAATAGTGCCATTCCCTGGGCCAAGCATACTCAAACCATCACATTTGGTGATAGTGTTTTGGTATGTAAGTCTAGGCTACCCTGAAACCCTCCTGCCTCAGCTGGCCCAGTGGTTGGATTACAAGTGTATACTGTTATGCCCAACTTACTAGCTTTAAATCATATTTTCAAGCAAATTAAATAATGGTCTAGTACTATCTCTAGGCTTCCATTTTGTGTGTCTGTGTAGATAGTAATATTGTTGCCTGGAATATGGAGGATATAAAAAAAGTAGAAATAAGGAAAATATAATCATTGTTTTTAGGGTAAGGGAATTGTCAAGGAACTAAAATGTAACTTGCAAAACAATTACCAAAGCCAATAAAGGGCCGAGGACCCAAGTTGGTCTTCCATGAAAATGCTGAGGGTAGAGACAGAAGGATCTCTGGGGTTCCCTAGCCAACTAGTCTAGCCTGGTAGATGGGCTCAGGGTCAGTAAGGGGTAGACAGGTAATCCTTTAGTTTTCATGTGTGTACACTGAAAAAATAATTACCTCAAACCAATACAGATGTCATTATATAAGCCTTCAATTTTGTTATTCTTACCTGCTTTATTCTTCTAATTGCTGTGAATATTGCTACATATACCCAGAGTGGTCAAGGTCATCCTGTGCTGTCCAGTTGTACCTCTCCCATCCAGTCACTGATCTGGCCTATTGTTTGTATTTTACTTTTAAAAATTAAGTAATTTTCAGACAGGATCTCATTGTGTTTGCTTGTCCGGTATAGAACTGGCTATATAGACCAAGCTGACCTCTCAGAGATCTGCCTGTCTCTGCCTCCCAAGTCCTGGAATTAAAAGTATATGACAGCACATGCAGCCCCATTGTTTTTTATTTTTAAGAATATAATGATGTGCATATTTAAATTTGCTTATTTAAAGCAGCTGTTAGTATTGACATTCAAAAAAGTGTTAGAATCAGAATATTCTTTGTTTCCCTCTCACCCTCTTTGCCCACGCATGCATGTGTATATGTGTGTGTGTATGGTGTGTGTGTGTGTGTGTGTGTATATGTATGTATACATGTATGCACATCTATACCCAAGTCAGTTTTCTGTTAAATGTAGTCTGTTTTGGTTATTTTTCTGACTTCCTGAGTCAGATTATAATCTGAGAAAATGAAAATGTCATTTGGATTCCTGATGGCCATACTAATAAAAGCATTAGGCTCCTAGTTACTAATAAATATATTGATTATATCTACTTAGCTCTCTTCCCACTATTTTAAAATTATTTTCCACTTTTGGTCCTTTTCGGGTATAATACACAGATTTAAGTCTTCTAGATTTATATATTTCTATATTAGAAAAAAACTTGATGAGGTGACTGGAACAGTATTGAAACTTTGGCCTTTCCACCAAAGCAAGGCTACACTTTGATCTAGACAAGGCTGTTTTGGTATATTTTCCCCACACTCTCTTTTCAGAATGAATTACTGATTTCCCCCTCCCCTCTTGTTTTGTTTGTTGTGGTTTTGATGTTTTTTTTCCTTTCAGCTAAAGGAGCAGCCCAGTGGTTTTCAAGAAGTGCCAAAGTGCACTGACTGTCTCATGATGACTGGTGCCTCAGGGAGGGTCATGATTCCTGGATCCAGGATCGACCTGATCCTGGATGTCACTTCAAGCAGTCATATCGTGGGGAAAAGCCTTGTCTAATGGCTAGCCTTTCTCAAAAGTCTGATGCTAGTCATCTCGGAAGGCCTCAGAGAAAGCCTTAAAGGTGAGCAGAGTAGAGTGTAGTTCTCTCTGGGGACTGTGCCTTTTTGTTGGAGAATCTGATTCAACATAGAATGATAACCCTAACCTGACTATTCAGGTCTAATTGTTAAATTAACCTGAAGCTTAAAAATTTGTTGTTGATGGTGATCAGACCCCAACTTTTGAGTTACTAGAGACTATCTTCTGAGCTTAACAGCCAATATAGGGAGGAATTTGATATTTTCCATA
>JADRCD010208680.1:26803-40616 GCA_019843815.1 Montemys delectorum | reverse complement strand
CCCCCCCCCCCCATTGAGGCAAGTCCTTACTTAATCTTCAGCCAGAGTAGCCTATTTTACCAGTAAAAATGAATGATACTGGGTCCAATTTTGAGGATCAAGTGAAATACACAATCTCTTTCAAGGGCCTGGATATACTAGGCATATCCAATAAAGTATTAGCTATTACTAGGCAAGTGGACCGATGCATGCGGATCCCTGTGAACAGAGTTATTTAAGGTCATTAAGCAGAAACCACAATCTGGGTCTTAGGTTAAGGCTAAGTAATGCTCACAGGGGTGAACAGAGTGGCAGTTCCTGGTAGAGAAGATACTTGGGCAATTAGGGGTGGCGTAATACCAGCTAGATTTGTGGGAAGCCAATATGTTTCTAAGAGAGACAGGTATCTCTCTTCACCTGTGTATAGGCTCCCCCTTTATTTTTGCAAAGCTACATTGGAAGCCAGGATAGAAACTCGTTGCCTTAATTAAAAATTAAGAGTAACAAGTTATATATCAGAGTATTAAGTATCCAAACTAATTAACACTATCCAGAAAAGTTGACCCTGTTACACAAAGCCCTGGAGGCACACTAACCAATTCTTGATTTGACTCCATTCTTGGCTTTCTGAGCCGATTCACTTTCAGGTAATAAGCTTTTCCTCATGTGGATTTTTGGTGCCAGTCAAATTCCAGTTCCTAGTTGTTTTGTTGGATTTAGATACTCAAAGCACTAAGTTTGCCATTTAGTTTGTGGACACTTTACAGTCTCCTGAGGCAGACATAACATAGGCAAAGTCGTTATAGTCTGGGGAAGATGATTTTTTTAAGGGACTAGAAGGTTACTGGGCAGAAGTCTCTGCTGAAGCTGGGTGATACAGAGATTCTCAGGTAAAGACTGGAAGACTGCTGAGAATTGTTGGGACTTTAGTCTATGGTGGAAGACTTGGGAGGGCCATACGTGTGTGAGTGCAGAAGAGCTGAGCCTCCCTGATGCCTTCCTTTCTTACAGACGGTGGGCAAGAGCAGCAAGATGCTGCAGCACATTGACTACAGGATGAGGTGCATCCTGCAAGATGGCCGCATCTTCATCGGGACCTTCAAGGCCTTTGACAAGCACATGAATTTGATCCTCTGTGACTGTGATGAGTTCAGGAAGATAAAGTAAGGAGAAGGCTGTAGGGCGGGAGAAGGATCTGAGAGAAACTGGATGGGATGGGTGGGCCAGGTTTGGGATGGTTGATGCACCCAGTGTTCTTGGTTGCTCATGGGACTGTTGGCCGCTAAGACATCTTTAGTCCAGCAAACCTTGCAGTCTGAGTCTAGCAAAGTGGAAGTCGGTGAGGAGGGCTGCTAGGCTTCTAATTACTCTGATTTTGCATGCCCCTGGGTACTGGGGTAAAGGGCTCTCATGTTCTCCCCACAGGTGTGTGAGGGGGGAGAGCTTGATTTTCTGGCCTCATTACCTATTTGTAAAGCTGTAGCCTAAAGGGCTCTCCTAATGCAGCCTGGTCTGAAACTGCTTTAAGAAGCCTCTGACCCTCTTCAGGGTAAGTGCTCTGCTCCCCATGTGGGTTTGGGGCCAGTCATTTTTGTTGGCATTTTCTAAAAAAATGGAGATATTTTCTGATTTGCTGCAATTCTGTAAGTTATTAGCTAACTCAGGCCGGTTAAACAAAGTGGTCTAGTTCAGTCCTGTTTTATATATTCAGGACATCTTGAGGCTCCGCAGGTGGTGAGCCTTGTCTTATGACACTCTTGTCTTATGCAGCATTCATATTATATACTTACTGAATTCCCTTAAGTTCTTTTTAAGATTGTTTTCTTTGTGGCCCAAGATCAAGTATAGAATAAAAATGCAGAGATGCCTGAGTGCCTGATAGGGCCAGCAGATCAGTGTGGTACTTTCATTTTAAAAATAAAACTGATTTTCTGGTTTTAAAAAAAAATGTTGAAAAATGTTTTTTAAATAAATTTAATGAGAAAAAACTTTTGACTACCTATTTTTTTCCATTATGGAAAGCCAATATAGGCTTATTTAACAAGCCAGTATAAGCTAAGAAAAAAAGGAAAAATAAAACCAAATTGTCTTATTAAAAATCAGGATATTTCGTCTTTATGGCTCCCTGCTCCCATCTTGTTAGTTTTCCTAGTTCACACTCATCCCATTCATTGCCTGGTGGTTTGTTTCGGGTGGGCTCTGGTGTGAGGTCATCCTGTGAAAAGTCAACATCTGTGTGTGTGTGTGTGTGAGAGAGAGAGAGAGAGCACGCGAGCGCGATTTCTTCCTTTTACTCCTTCTGTTTCTCATAAGGCGAAGGGAAAATTGTAGGCCTTGAGGTTGAATTGTATGCTGCGTGGGTGTGGGGCCAGCGGCATTCACTTTTGATAAAGAATTGTTTGGCCTGCTTCTTTGTGAAGTCTTTAGCTGAAGGGAGGAACAAGGTAATGGCTAAGACGGCCAGGAAAGGGTTTGCCATTGGCTGTGGGGGCATCTTTGCCAGTGCTGGCCTCTCTTGCTGCTTGTCCTGTTTCCTGGTCTTTGTATCTTCTTGGCTTGGTAGAAAACAGCTAGCTATCTCCATGTGAGATCACTTAGCTTGGGATACTGTCCAGGGGACCTGTTTTAGAAAGTTTATATGCCATTTGTCAGATTATGTAATACACAGCCTACCTTGGTGGTTCCTAGACAGGTCAGGTAAACCTAGTTGTTCCCTACCATCTAATACTTGCTTTTTTTTTTTCCTTCCAAAAAATTAAATTTTAGGCCAAAGAACTCCAAACAAGCAGAAAGGGAAGAGAAGCGAGTCCTTGGTCTGGTATTGCTTCGAGGGGAGAACCTGGTCTCCATGACAGTAGAAGGGCCTCCACCCAAAGATGTAAGTCCTTCTCGGATACCTGTCGAAGGGAGGCCCTCATGGGGGCCAGGCTCTGTCAGGTACTCTGGCCGTGCATCCCTTTACAGATGATAAATGAAATCATAAAACAGCTACCTTGCTAGTGAGTTGAGAGACAGCTAGAATTCGTGGCTTTAACCCCCGTCCCAGAGGAGTCCTAATCATCAGGGGAGCTGCCTGAGCCTATGTTGGTCACTTGCAGTTCTGTATATGTATGCAACAATTAGTGAAAACAGAAAGGGGAGGAAAGGGAAAGGGGCAACTGTAACTATAATCCCCCAAAATTAATATAATTAGCAGTCCTGCTGGGTACTGTGGTGCAAGCCTTTAGTCCCAGCAGAGGCAAGTAGATTTATAATTTCAAGGCTGTCTCAAACAAAAACGATAAAACAGCTACAAATAATAGAACTTAAGAATGCTTTGTTTGGTAGTTACAGAACATTAGTATTTGTTATTTTTATTACCTGTGTTTCAGGGATGTTAGTGTTCTATTTAATCAGTAGAAGGGGTTTTTAGTGTGCTTCTTAGTTATCCTCACCTTATGGATGAAATAAACTGAGTTTTAGCTTACCTAAGATTTCATAACTAGTAAATGGTAAACCTGACATTTGATCTCACATGTTCTTGGTTCTATAAACACCACCTATGTTTATAAATAGAGCTCTCTAAAAAGAACATAGCCAAAATTGTTTTCTCTTTAAGACATTGCCAACCAGGAGAATATTCTTAGCCTGTATTTACGCGTGTATACATCTGTTTTAATTTTTGCCATGCTTGGGTTGAACCCCGGGCTGTCATGTATGCTGGGCAAGCACTCTGCCACAGAGTTGTAGCTTCAGCCCATGTTTGTTTTTATTCACACACATGGTTTGTATGTAACACATGAAAAATATTGTCCTGCCTTTTAATTTTTTACAAATATTTTTAGTTCCTTCTTGCTTTAAGTCCTGCTAATGACTCTGAGGTAGCCTATCAAGTGAGTACATAGTAGTTGATCTCACTCATTTCGTTATTTTAGACTCTACATTGCAGCCTTTCTCATTTGTAAATGTATATTAGAGGTATGTGTCTGTTGCCAGGTCAAGTGCTATGTTTACTAATCAAGTCTTGTGCTTTGACTCTGGCTTTTATTCTCGTGAGAAGGAATGTAGGTATTGAGTGGCAGGCTTCTCTAGATTTAAGATGTAGTTTTTCTTAAAGGGGTGATAGGTTCTTGGTCTTGCATGGAGGAGGAATGGTGTTGGTATATATAGTTAGTGCTGTTTAGATGCCTTATAGATCTGAGCTGTTTAGGCAATGCTATTCCAAATGTACTTAGAATTTTTGAAGGCACTGAGCATTACAGCATCATCCTTTCTTTTTTTCAGACTGGCATTGCCCGAGTGCCACTTGCTGGAGCAGCTGGGGGGCCAGGCATTGGCAGGGCTGCTGGCAGAGGAATCCCGGCTGGTGTTCCCATGCCCCAGGCTCCTGCAGGACTTGCTGGGCCAGTCCGAGGTGTTGGAGGGCCATCCCAACAGGTGAGGTATTGGAGGAGGATTACGGGTTTCTAGTAGCCAAAGGGATAAGGGAGACTCCACAGCTTGGGGAAGAGTCTAGAATGACCAGTCTCATTAGAGTCATGATTGTCAGGCTCTGTGAAGAAATGTACAAAAGGTATTCTGTCAGCTGAATTTAGCAGAATGCTCCGTGACATTTTTCTTTCCATGTCACCAGTTTAAATTGAAAGTACAGGTGCTTAATTTGGATTGGGAACCCTTAATAATTAACGTCAGGCCAAGAGGCTGGAATTGAGCATTCGGGCTTCCTGTTACATGACTTTTACATGACAGTCTGATGCCATGAGCTGTAGCTTTAGGAGACTTGATGCTCAGGGCAGTTTGGGAGAAGAGTAGGAAGAGGTACTGAATAGTGCTTTAATTCCTCTTTGTTTTCTTAGGTGATGACCCCACAAGGAAGAGGCACTGTTGCAGCTGCTGCAGCTGCAGCCACAGCCAGTATTGCGGGAGCCCCAACTCAGTACCCACCTGGTCGTGGGGGCCCTCCTCCACCTATGGGCCGAGGGGCCCCTCCTCCAGGTGAGTATCATCATCAAAGGACACTAGTACTACTTCGTCACAAAATGCCTTAGCTGGATTCATGATGAAATAGATCCTTGACTGAAACTGATGATGAGTTTGTGTAATTAAGCAGGATTACTCTGAGATCCAGCCTGGCTGACTGAACTGGGAACTAGCAGGACAAGAACCATTAGGAACTCCACTCTGGCTCAGAGGCCACTTTGCTTGTAGAGGCTGAGAGGATGGATTAGGCCTTCTGACTTTGTAGATAGCTCTGTATGTTTCCTTCCATCTTTTAGAAAGTCACCTGAGCTTTTTTTCTCTTTCAGGTATGATGGGCCCACCTCCTGGCATGAGACCTCCCATGGGTCCCCCGATGGGGATCCCACCTGGCCGAGGAACTCCAATGGGCATGCCCCCTCCTGGGATGCGACCTCCTCCTCCAGGCATGCGAGGTAAGTGCCTAAAACACTGAGTTTGGCTTCTTTTTCTAGGGCAGGGACTGGAGGTTTGCTTTAGACCACATGTATTTTGGGGCCTCAAATTCAGGCCTCAAAAATGAGCTCTGGAGGACAGCTATGTCCAGAAAGTATTGAGGAGAGGTAAGCTTTTAACTGGTTGTCCTTACCTCCCTAGTGGAGCAGAGGTGTGTTCATTGCTCAACCAGAAGCCCTTGACGTAAGATGCGAGTGTCTGAGATCACAATAGAGACTGTCTGATGCTCTTGGCTAATTAAGATTATCTCTTGCTGGGCATGGTGGCCCATGCTTTTAATTCCAACACTCAGGAGGCAGATGGATCTCTCATTTTACGGCCCGCCAGGTTGTGAGACTCTTTCTCCCCCAGAGGGCATCTTGCTTACCAGCCCTGTGTTCTTTCCATGAAGTCATCATAGTAGGTCTTAAGATAAATAATGGTCAAATTTTATGACAGTTTTATGTCTCTGACTTTGCATTTGTAATTTTTTTCAGACATAGCTCTGTCAAGTCTAGGAATGTTTCCAACTTAGCACTGTATGTCCCTGTAGTCACTTGATAGTTATTTGCAGAGTCGGGAAGTTGGGGGGTTGAGTTATAGATTAGATACTGACTGAAAACTTGTTTCTCTTGCTTTAGGTCTGCTTTGATCTTGGCCCAGCATTAAGTCAGTAGCTCCGAGGAGACTTGGACCCTATTCCCCAGGGTCAGGTTACCACAGACCTGTTTGTTTGTTATGCTGTTCATGGAGTCTCGCTGGATTGTCTGGTTTCCCTTTCAGGGCTCCCTCCCTGGGAAATGTGCCCTCCAAGGCCCTAGACTCATCTTGGTCCTCCTCAGCTCCTTGCCTGTTTCCCAGAAGGCTGTACATAGTCCTTTTTTTCTGTGGCCTATGAAGCTGGTTTATAATAAACTAAGAGACTGTAATACATACACTCGAAACATTCATTTGTCTTTAGAGTGCCTAATAGTTAGAAAAGGTTAGCTTGGAAATTCTAATCCTACTTGTACTGGCTGGTTTTGTGTGTTAACTTGACAGGAGTTATCACAGAGAAGGGACCTTGTCAACAGGCTGGAGTTATCACAGAGAAGGGAGCTTCAGTTGGGGAAATGCCTCCATGAGACCCAGCTGTGGGGCATTTTCTCAATTAGTGATCAAGTGGGTAGGGCCCCTTGTGGGTGGTGCCATCCCTGGGCTGGAAGTCTTGGATTCTATAAGAGAGCAGGCTGAGCAAGCCAGGAGAAGCAAGCCAGTAAGGAACATCCCTCCATAGCCTCTGCATCAGCTCCTGCTTTCTGACCTGCTTGAGTTCCAGTCCTGACTTCCTTTGTGATAAACAGCAATGTGGAAGTAAGCCAAATAAACCCTTTCCTCCCCAACTTGCTTCATGGTCATGATGTTTGCAGGAATAGAAACCCTGACTAAGACACTACTTTTAGCTGTTTCCCACTAATATTTTACTGTTTGGACTAAGAAAATTGCAAAGGTGAATCAGAATGAAGCTTTTTGCCTATCAGTTTGAGGAAATAAATATGCTGCTAAGTGTTACATCCCTTGGATCTTTATGAAACAAACAATAAAAATGAGAATGCTCTTGGGGAATGTGAGTGGCTACTGTTTATATCAGTGTCAATATGAAAAGGAAATTAATATTTCAGTTGGGCTAGTGAATTAGAGTTCTCTAGAACAGAGCTTACAGAATGAATTATAAAAGGGGTTTATTAGACTGGCTTATTGATTGCAGTCCAACTACTCCAACAATGGCTGTCTACTGAAAGAAAGTCCAAGAATTCAATAATTGAGTCCTTAAGGCTGGATGTCTGTTTTCAGTATTCACCACAATTCCAAGGAAGTGGCTCTCTTGCCAGCAAGAGTAAGAAGGCAAAGAGCACGTTCCTGTCTTCCATGTGCTTTATATAGGTTGTCAGCAGAAGGCCCAGATTAAAGATGGATATTTCTACTTCAAAAGATCTGGATTAAAAGTGGGTCTTCCTAAGCCAGTAGTGGTGCACGCCTTTAATCCCAGCACTTGGGAGGCAGAGGCAGGCAGATTTCTGAGTTTGAGGTCAGCCTGATCTCTACAGAGAGTTCCAGGACAGCCAGAGCTACACAGAGAAACCCTGTCTTGGAAAAAAAAAAAAGAAAAGGAAAAGAAAAAAAGTGCCTCAGGTGTACCCAGATGCTTGAGGTTTAGTTAACTGTAAAGTTAGTCAAGTTGACAACTAAGATTAGTGATCATAGCAACCAGAAGAATGGGCAGCAAAGAAGTCTAAGGTCTGAAAAGGAAGAATTGTAAAAAGAAATGAGGAAAGATGTTTTATGTTCATGGGTTGGAACATGATTATTAAGCTAGTTATACCACCTAAATGGATCTGAGTCTCTTAAATCTAGTGGAATAGTTAAAAGAAACATGCTAATTTTGTGTGTTGCCACAGGGAGCCTTGAATAGCCAAAATCTTCAAAGTAAGATGTTTAAGGTCTAGGTAGATATCAAAGCTGTAATAAAGCATAATAGTGGCATCTAGGCACGGACTGTGAGTAGAGATGGGAATTGAGAGAGAAGCCCTTGACTCAGGAGGTAAGCTTGACAGTCATTAAAGAAAGCATCTCAAACAAGTAATGTTGAGACAGGAATGACCGCAGACCTCTACCTCACTCCATTCTCCTCAACAGTCTAGAAAAGGTACAAAGATGGACTGATTAAAGGAATACAAATCATCATTCACTACATCATTTGTAATGGTGGGTTTTTAGGTTTGACATTGAAAGCATAAGTAACAACAGCAGCAAAAATAGGTGCCGGGGACTTCAGAGGTGCGAAGTTTAGTGTACCAAAGTATGCTAGCAAATGTGAAGCAGCTTAGAGTAGAAAATACTTGCAAATCAAGTGACTTGAAGGAAAATGGAGTCCCAGCATCCAGTGCTTGCCACTTGTCTGGGTATTGGTTCTATTTTTTGTTTTTTTATATACTCAAAAATATTTTTTTATATTAAAGATAATTTATGTGTGAGTATCTTGGCTGTTGTATGTTCCTAAGTGTACTTGCCCTGCCCAGTGTCTTCAGAGGCCAGAACAAGGTGCCATAACCCGTCGTGAGTCACTGTTGATGTTAGGAACTGAACCTAACTCCTCTGCAAGAGCAGCCAGTACTGTTAACACTGCACCATCTCTTTAGCCTAGCCTTTTAAAATTATATTAAAATTAAATTTAGTATGTATATGTGAAAGTGTGGACCATGCTGTACACATGGAGGTCAGAGGACAGCTTGGGGTTGTTTCATTCCTTGGTCTTGGATCAAAGGGTCATCAGGCAAGCACTTTGACCTGATGAACCTTAAGAGCCCACAAAGAGCTTCTCTTTGTTATAGTCTTGGGGATGAGCCTAAGGACCTTGACCATGCTTGGTAACTGCTCTCCTGCTGAAGCCATGTCCTCAGCCCTCTTTACATTGAGACAATGTCTAAGCTGCCGACTTTAGTTTTGAATTTACTTAAATTCAAACAGACCTTAAATTTAGGTCTTTTCGCTTCCTGAGTAGCTGGGATTACAAGGCTGTCAAAAACATCCTCAGATCTTTAGACATAATGATGAGTGACATACCACTATTAATCAGTTCTCTGCCATTGGACAGTTAACTTACTTTTTTCACTAACAATGAGATAGCTGAATCTTGCATAAATATTACTCTATATTTAACTAATTAAATGGAATTTGAGGCAAAGGATGTAAACATTTTAATTATCAAGAAAGTTGATTAAAGTTAATTACCTGGAAAGTTGGAGTCTATTTGCCCTGTTACATGTTAGACACAACTGACAGTTTACTAGGTCCTCCTTAGAACTGGTAATTATCAAGAAATAAGTCTACTGTGGCAGTTGAAAGTTGGTATGCAAAGTATGTATTGTTATTTTACACTATGAAATTAATTTCATCTATCATGTTGAGGAAAGGATTGTGGAGACAGTCATTATACTGACTTGTTTCTTTATAATGATGGCCACTGGGTAGACTCAGGAGTGGGAACACTTTGAGAATTCATATTCCTGATTTCCTGTTAATAACCACAAATCAGACAGTCATGACTTAGATTGTATGGAAAAACTTTGGATTTTCCAAATTATCAATATTTATGATTTAAAGTCCAACGTTAGAAAGAAGGTGCATCTACCAGTAATCTGTTTCAGGAATTAGTTGCTTATGGGAAGAGCCTGCTTTAAGAGAAACAAAATGAAAGGGAAAATTTACACTGAGTATCACTCAGGCTTTTAAATATGTACATCACCTAGTTTTGAACAGGATCCACCAGGAGGCAGCATTGCTCTGTGAGGAAGACTTAGACTGCGTGTGGGGCTGGATGCTAGGAATTAGGGTTGTGTCTCTCTCCATCTTTTTTCCCTCCCTCCTTTCTTTACAATATTTTTTCCCCCTGCTTTAGGAGTCAGATCTGTAGCTTTAGATTTAGCTATGGAGTTGGTTACTCTTGTGTATGTTATATCATTGTTTCTGTTTAGTAAGCCAGTGTTTAGCTGGGCATCAAAGGAAAAACACACCCTTTGTCAGAATTCCTTAAGGGCTGTGAACATTGCTTCATTACAGAGTGGGTCAGACTAACAGACTAAGAATCAGGTTTAGGTGGGTTTTTTTAGTCAAGTTGAGCATACACATATTCTGTGATTTAGCATTTTTATACTAAATTATATGCCCAATAGAAAAATATTGACATAGTCTCAAAAGGACACATGAGAATATATACAAAGCTGTATTCACAAATTAGACAGTACTTAAATACAACTTGTATATTTGTACAATGGAGCATCTAACACAGTGGGTCTGCAGCAACACATGACAGTTTGAATCTTCTCTACAAATTGTCAAGTAACAGATGTTAAAGTAGAAACTCAAAACATGTGAACAGTGAAATTCCATTCACAAGTGTAAGAACTAACTTCTATAATGGAGGAACCTTGACTGGATATCTTGACACAGCACATGCAGGGGACTGGTGATGCTTTATTCTTGATCTGAGTCCTGGTTTCCCTTGAGGGAGGGAGGGAGGGAGGGAAGGAGGGAGGGAGGGAGGGAGGGAGGGAGGGAGAGAGAGAGAGAGAGAGAGAGAGAGAGAGAGAGAGAGAGAGAGAGAAAGGAGGGCGAGAGAGGAGAGGGAGAATGAGGGAATGAGAATATGTGTGTGGGTATGTGTGTGTGTGTGTGTCTATGATGGAATTAAGTTAGCTGTAACTTGTTTTAGTTGGTTGTTTTCAGACTGGTCTCAAACTCATCTTCCTATTTCAGCATCCTGAGTGTTGCATATTTCTGACATGAATAAATTTCTGTGTATACATAAGCCCTATAGGGATTGACGAGCAAGACAGCCAAGGACTCTTGGGGGCAATCTAAAGAGGAGTGCCATCATGGAAAGTGTGTTGCTATCCAGATGACACTGGCTGGTATCTGTCCACTCTTGCTATGTGCTCCTAATGTAAAACAACGCATTTATCCACATATATTTATTGAGCACCTACTGTGTGTACTAGATACCATTTCTAGTCAACTCTGCTGGGTACACAAGAGCGAATAGAACAGAACAAGCTCCTGTACCTGAGGGTCTGTGTTTTAGTGGAAAATGAACGGATATGTAAATGAGCGATGTTGAGTCCTGGTAATCACTGGAGGAAATGGACTGTCTGGAATACCGTTCTGCTTCATTAGAGTGACTGGAAAGGGCCCTCTTCATGAAGAATAAGATGAACAGATGCTTGTAGGAAGCAAGGGGACAGGCCATGTGTGTTTGAGGAGAGTGGAGAGAGCTTTCCACTCAGTACAGAGAAACTGGTCTTGCTGTGTAGAACAGCTGGAAGGTTTCCTGTCAGCTCCAAATCCACTCACCCCTTTTTTTCTTTTTCAGGACAGTTGTTTAGGTTTGTCAGTAGAGGGTGCTGGAGAGACATTGTCTGAAGAGACTGTCTCTTTGAAGCCTTGGTGATTTCTCTTGGTACCAAAATTTGGCAGGAAAAGGGGCTTTTGTAATGCACAGTGGGCACCAGTCCTGGGCATCTTCCTCTGACACACTTGGGTGATGGTGTCACGGGGTCTGTGGGAGCTTCTTCAGCAGTGATTTTCTCTGGCAGATTTGTAGCAAGTTCTGATAAGGAGATGCCACAGTGGCTTCTATATTGAGCCACAGCCTCCCTGTCCAGCTAGGCCTGGCTCTCAGGCTTGGTGGTGGTGGATGGGGGACTGTGCCCTTCCTTGAATACTGTCTCAGCCCTAGCCATGATAGCTGCTCTAGAAGTCGCCCTTTTGTTCTTCCCTGGAGCTCCCTGTTTCTGACAAACAAATCACTCCGTAGCTCCTGTTTCCTGAAGACACTGGCTGACGCAGCCACCCAGCTTCAAAGCTGAGCTGTGGAGCTAGGGAACCATGAGAGGCACTTGCTTTCACTGTGAGTGGGATGGATGCCTATGAGATAGAGTGTCCCAGGAAGGGATGGGAGGCTGAGGGACACAATAAGGTCCATGGATGAGGTCACTACAAAGTTCCCAGCAAGATGATGGCATGAATCCCAGTGGAGGTGGTTGTAGCCGCCAGCGGCCACACGTATGAATGGGTTTTCTGGAATGGGGTTAAGGTCCTAAATAATTTTGGGGTACCAGAAATGCGGGAAGGGTTCATAAAAATTAGACCAAGACATGGTGTGTTTTCAGTCAGCCATTATTCATTGTATTCTCTTTGTTACAAGCAAACAGGTAGAATAGGTAAAGCAAAACCCCTCCCCCAAGTTCGTCAGCAACTTGGCCCAATTTGAAGCTTCCTCTTCAGTCTCTGGAGGCGGGACTTCTGGCCTAACTGGCACTTGGAGAGAGGCGTGGCAATTAGCAGGAAGTGGGCAGAGAGGCGTGGTTATCTGTGGCAGGCAGGGTCAGAAGAATCAGCCCTCAGCTGTAGGAGGGTCACAAGTGGTGATGACAGGAGCAGGGTCTGGGTATCTGTGAAGGTAAACGGATAGTGTTTATGGTTGGAATTATTAAGGTGAAGAAAAAAATCGGGACGGTATATAAACTCAAGGCTTTTCACCTTAGCAGATGGAAGAACAGAGTTTCCATTTGTATTTAGATGAGACAGGGACAGGAATCTGAGATTCAGTTTTGGATGGATATAAGTTCTTCATCTTAAAATAGACTGACTTAGGAGTTTTGGATTTTTTTTTTTTTTAATTAGTGTATAGAAGCCATGTGTTTGGTAAAAATGACCCTTCGGATTTCAAATTTTGACCTGCTCCTACTCTAGTGTGTGATGCTGTCTGAAGTGTTGACAGCAGCTCTCAGCCTTCATCAGCTACACAGTCGCCAGGGAAAATAACCCCGGGGCAGCGCACTGTGCTGCATGTCTGTGCTCTGGAGGTTAGGGCATCAAATGTCTTTTTAACTTCTGAAACAAATTGATGCAAAGTTGAAGTTTACTAATGAATAGTTCTAAACAGATTTAAAAATGAGTGTGCACAGGTCAAGAGCATCATCATCTGGTGATATTTTTGCAGTGAGTTGCTTGTTTTGTAAATGCAAAACAACTTGAGGGGCATTGACCTACATTCCACACACTAGGCTGGGGAGCATTCATTCAAGGAATCCTGTTTGGCCTTGGTAAAAACAATGGAAATGAAGGGTGTTTTAGGCTGGAGCTGAGGTCTCCTGTTCAGACTGAGCATCGGCTGTGAGGACACAGCACATGGCATGTTCAGAGCTGCTAAGATACAACTAGAGAAGCCAATGTCACAGCTAGCCTAAGGTTTTCATACTAGGTGGGACAACTAGATAGACCAGTCAGCAGTCTCAAAGAGCTGGAAGAAGAAAGCCAAAGAAATGCTTGTTTCTATGGAGGATAAAGGGAACTTCATCCAGCTCTACCACCAGGATGTATTCTTAGCCCAGAGATCTGGATAAGGCTGTAAGGCTGTGAGCAGTCTTGGGTCTCTTGGTATACCAGTTGGCTATTCCTCCTTCAGTAATGTGAGGTCTTGAAAGTAAGGAGGAAGGATGATGTCAGCTTGGAAACAGCCTGAGCTTTTGATGTGTTCTTGAGACCTGGCAAAGGACCAGGGGAGTGAGAGGAGAGACAGAATCACCATGATGGGGAAGCAGAAAGATGAAACTTAAAGTCCCACTGGCATGCAGGAGTCTGGGAAAGTGGCTCCTAGGGTCTGGGGTAGCAGAGATGAAATATAGATTTTAAAAGATGTTAACTCGCCGGGCAATGGTGGCACACACCTTTAATCCCAGAACTTGGGAGGCAGAGGCAGGCAGATTTCTGAGTTTGAGGCCAGCCTGATCTACAGAGTGAGTTCCAGGACAGCCAGGGCTTTACAGAGAAACCCTGTCTCAAAAAACCAAAAAAAAAAAAAAAA
>JADRCD010208680.1:16196-26403 GCA_019843815.1 Montemys delectorum | reverse complement strand
TGTGTGTGTGTGTGTGTGTGTGTGTGTGTGTGTGTGTGTGTGTGTGTTTTTCATTCATGAATCCAGAGAGCTCTTGGATGGGTGCAGCACAGAGCCA
Organism: Montemys delectorum; assembly: GCA_019843815.1. Taxonomy (NCBI): domain Eukaryota; kingdom Metazoa; phylum Chordata; class Mammalia; order Rodentia; family Muridae; genus Montemys; species Montemys delectorum. The sequence continues at coordinate 26,306 of JADRCD010208680.1, read as the reverse complement.
AAGCAGTTTAACTAATTCACCACTACATACAATGGATAGGCTGTCTGTGTGAAGGTGGGACTTTTTCTAGGGCCCTGACTAGGCCTGAGAATTCATTCCCCTCCTTCCCAGCCCCCACCCCCATTCCCTGCCCTCCCCAAAGACACAGCTTTATAAGAAAGCTCACAGGAAACAAAGACCAGAGAATCTGGCTCTTTCCTCTGCAGCTCAGATCTACTGTTGAACACTTGGAGCAAAGCATTCTTTATGTTTAATATATTTCAACTCTAGAATTCCTGTTGACTTCTAGTATAGACTGTCTTCCCCTTAGTGGCAATCTTTATCCTAAGATATCATTTTCATCATCTTCTAGCTTTTAATATATTTCTTCTGTATGTATATGGTGCATGCATGTGTGTGTGTGCATGGAAGCCCAAGCTTGGGTGTCATCCTGAGCCATTCTTCATCTTCTTGTTCAGTCAGGGTCTCTCACTGAACCTGGAGCTCACCGATTTGTCCAGACTGGCCACAACTCCCAGGGAGCTGCTGCCCTAGAATTGGTGTTACAGGCTCATGCTTCTTGGTCTTCATGCTTGCACAAGTGCTCCACCGACTGAGCTTTCTGTCATCTTTTAGTTGTTTGAACGTATTCAAGATGGCGGATTTTGTGTGGGCTTGATATCTGTCTAGACTTTCTCAGGGGAAATTTGTTTCTGAGGTTTTTGTTTTGGACATGTGTCATAGTCCGTTACTTCTGTGTCAGCCCCTCCTCACCCCTGGCCTAGACTTTTAGCTAATATATCATGGTGAATCTGGAAGCAAGCTCCTGTCTACCCAGTGTATACTACTGTAGGGTTTTGTTGTTAATGACTTTCTTGACCTAGTTAAGTAGAGCCGTGTCTAGATACTGGAACCTTCATGTATTAGCTGCTAAGTGTCTTGAGTGGGGAACTCCCAGGCTTTACCATGGTCCTCTGTGTGCTGAGGCACATCTTCATTCTTTGGCAGGAAGTTTGCTACTCTTCATTAGCCCCTACTTCCTGCTTGTGCACACCTGCAAGGTCAGCTAGAACTAGGGTGACTGCTCAGGACTTCCTAGCATTTCCTGGGCAGTGCCCAGTCCTGAGTTTTAGTGCAGTGTTGGGCAGGCTAGCTCCCCATATCCCAGGCCTATGTTGGAGTGCTTGAGAGTCCCCTCTGGGCAGCTGGTTTCCATCTTTTTGCTTTTAAAATGTTTGATCCAATTTCATTGACTCCATCTCTGGATACCACACCGGGACCCCAGTACAGAGCAGAGAAACAGTAACAATGAGAATGCATAGCTTTCCTTGCTTTCAGCCATCCTAGGCACAAATGTAGATGGAAATGCATCATCATGCCACTGCCATTGGACTAGCTCAGGCCTGTGGCAATGGAAAGACACAGTAAATGCAAAAGGCTCAAGTCCCATGTGTAACATCTTTCGGCTCATACCACACTCTCAGACTCCAGCCATTCCCACAGGCTCCTTGCCTGACTTTTCCTGGGGGAGAGTGAACAGGGGACACTGCAGACTGGGCTGTAGTCCTTAACTTTGTCTTTGTAAAACAAGAGTTGAGAACCTAAGGTTCATCCAGAAGCACCTTAAAGCCTGAGGGATTCTTGGGGCTCTATTGTTGGTAACTTTAAATTTGAGAAGTACTCCATTGATCTAAGTTAAGCACTTCCACCTGTCCCTGAAAATGTGAATCCTGTAGGAAGAAGGAAAACAAAGTCACAGCCATTGTAGTCTGCAAGTGTCACATGTAGTATCAGCAACCTGCCCTACACATGTGCCCGTAGGCTGGCACATCCACCCAGTCTCAGTGATGAGGAGAGCTCACTCCATAGACACCCATGAAAAGATAGACATGTACCCTTTGATGACGTGCATGGGTACTGGGCCTAGGCCACCTGAATTCATTGGCTGCTCCTCCATTGGGAACCTCTTCCCCTGTGTGAATCTGGCTAACAACACTCACAGGATGTAAAAGAGAAATAAGAGTGTGGCTTGCCTATCTGGCATGTGGGAAGCATGGAGCGCTATTGTTCAATGCCCAGCCTTCGATGTCTCTGCTGGTGCAAATCAGCTTTCCAGAGCCTAGGAGTCGGTCTACCTAACATGGCTTCTACAGGTCCACATAGCAGGCAGCCAGCCATAGCACTGTGGTGCTTCAGGTTCAACTTGACTGGATCTTTGAGTACCTAGAAACTTGAACAAGCCTTCTGGATGCCTCTGGTGAGGTTTGAGTCAGTAGACTAAGTGAAATAGACAGTCCTTCTCAGTGTGGGTGGGCTTTACCTTATCAGTCGAAGGTATTGGGTGGGACAAAAGTGTTGACCGAGTAAGAGGGCATCCTCTTGAAAGACTGCCTTTGGGCAACCGGTGGTGAGGAAGCCCAGGACATATGGAGGGATCGTGGGTGTGTTCAGCTCGGGCGTGGGGATCATCTGCCCTGCTCTGGTGGTTGCTGAGCTGAGTTGAGCAGAGAGCAGCTCTCCCCTCCAAACTCTATCCAGAGTGCAGATGCATGAGCACTTGGTCATTACTTTAAGCCTTAAATTATGGGTTGCTTTGAAGACAGCAAATATGTCATGGCAGAAGTCACCTAGCTGGGACATTAGTGAGGGTTTGCCATCACCAGCAATACCTCTAACACCCTTTGCACATTTCCTCCATTCTAATCTCTAAGGGCAAAGTTCTGGCACATAGCTATCTGGGTCAGGATACTCCTCCTGGGCCGTGCTGGGCCCCACTATAGAAAGCTTAGTGGGTCTCAGCCTGGGGAGGAGGGAAGGTTCTGTTGAGATCGGAGATTCCCCATGAGTCACTCTGGGGAAAATGTCCTTGCTCTCCAGAGAGCCCTGTGTGAGCCTGCCCCAGCACCATTGGGGGTACTAGAGCTTTTAAGGTGTGGGGCTTTGTTGGAAATTTGGCAGACCTCCAAAGTGGGTGAGACCCTGGTCTCTCTTCTTACCACCTTTTCACTTTCTGGTCACCATGGCTAAGGAATTTTGCTCCACCATGGGCTCCCTCCCATGATGCACTGGCTTGTTGTGGGCCCAAGATCAGTGAGGCCAAATGAGTATGAAGGGGAATCACCAAAACGACTGGCCATGATGAGCATCTCCTTTTCTTACATTTTTAAAATTTTATTTTGTCTTATGTGTATGAGTGTTTTGACTGCATGGATGCCTGTGTACCATGAGCATGCCTATTCCTTGTGGAGGTCAGAAGAGGGTATTGACCCTCTGGAACTGGAGTTGCAGTTGTTTGGAAGCCACTGTGTAGGTGCTGGGAATCAAACCAAGGCCCTCTAGGTGATGAGAAGCTTGTGCTTAACCACTGAGTTATCTGTCCAGCCTCCTAACACACTCTCTCTCTGTGTTGGTTCTCTCTGGTGTTTTTGTTATAGTACAGGAAACTAAGGCAAACCCTAAACTTTCCTCTGTCTGGAACAGTGTTTCCTAGATCTTTGTACAGCTGGCTCTTCACATGAAGCAAACTTCTGATACCACAGACTGCCTCTTAGGTTATGGGTCTAGGGTTGCTCAGAGATTCACCAATCTGACAATTAATAAATTTTTAACAAATAAGAGGCTTTATTAAATACAGCCAGAACCATGGATACTGGCTAGGTTCATACCTGGAACACATGCTCAGAAAACAATGCCAAAATACATTAGTCTGGAGTATAAAGGCAAAACTCACTAGGCTACATACTTCCTGCCTTTGCACAATCAGAGACAAGCACTCAGCCTGACATCTTGCCCACATGTGATCAAGCACACATCCTGTGCCTTTGGGGCCACCAAACTTGTTTACAGAAGCAAAACACAAGGCTTGTTATCTTACGTGAATAACAGCCCCCAGGAAGTTACCTGTCCTTGGGCACGTGGGGCTCACAGGGTAGAGGCATTTTTGTTTTATAGATCTCTTAAATACAGTAATTTAAACTTAAAACACAGCATTAGCCATCACAGGTGCTGTGTGACTGTGTGCAAGTGACAGCCGGTTTCTACTCCCTTTTCCCTCCTCATTTGCAGAGAGAGAACAATAGGGTCTTCTCTATAGAGCTGCTAGGCAGGAAAGAAGAACGTATGTAAGGATCGTGAAGTAGCTCCCAGCATGCACACTAGTTCAATCACTGCTTTTCTTGTAATTGAGACCCCAGCCATCTCAGAGAGTCTTTCTCTGGTTTTTCTCTCTAAAAATAGGGCTGACACATTCAGGGAGGGGCTGTCACTGTTGTTCTCTTTTCAACATTCAGCACTAAATTCAATTAGTTGATTTATTCAATGATTTGTTTATGCGTTTACTTTTATTTCTCACCGTGTGGCATACTGTGGAAAGCGTCCTGATTGGACACCTGTCTCCACTGGCTAGAGAGTGTGTGAGGGACATATGGCACTGTCTTGTCCTTGGATTTACACAGCATGCAGTGTGGGGACCGGACGCAGCCTAAACCCCTTTCAGTGGGACTAATTGCTCTCTGGTAAGTAACACTGACAGTCTATTTAGGGACATCCCATTTGTAGGGCCCTCTCCTACTCAGCATCACGTTCCTAGGTGGATCAGTGATGGCTTCCATCAGAGGAACACAGCCCTGTCAGTCAGCCTGGTCACTCCTACAGCCATTCCGGCTCTGGAGCTACCTGAGGTGAGGTGATAGGGACACATTGCTCGGGGCTGTCACAGGGCCTCCGCAGGGGTCAACTCCTCTGTCTGCTCAGTCTGGCTCTTCCAACCCTGGCCATGTGTGTTGGACCCCAGGTTACTCTTAGTCACTATCTTGTATCCTAAACTCCACCTTTGAGTGGTTTCCTGGGAAGCTCAACCCACAGCAGGGGGGGTGACTGGTTGAGGATCCAGGAGACCTCTTCAATTGCTGTGCAATGACTCCTGCTGTGGAGGGGTGTCCCTTTCACTAGGAGTAGCAAGTGACCTTCTGTCCAGGGCTGGTACTTTTACAGTTTCTCTCTCTTCGGGGGGCACACATCAGAGAAAGGGACTCATGTGACAGAAGAGACAGGCCTGCTGAGATGTTCTGTGTGCTGGTTGGTTTGCTACAAACCTACACATACCTGGAAGAGAGAAACGTGAGGAGTTGCCTTGATCAGATTGTTCTGGGAGAAGTCTGTGGGACATTTCCTTGATTAATGACTGATGTGGAAGGGCCCAGCTCACTGTGGACAGTACCACCCCTGGGCCAGTGGTCCTGGGCTGAGCAAGTAAGCATCACTCCTTCACACTCTCTGCTTTATTTCCTGCCTCCAGGTTCTTGTTGTCTTCCAGTTTCAGCCTTGGCTTCCCTCAGTGATGGGCTGCGATGTAGAACTCTGGGCTGAAATGAACACTTCGTCCCTGTGTTGTTTTGGTCATGGTGTTTATCACAGCGGTAGAAGTCCTGACTAAGCCACTCTGTGAGGACTACGCTGCAGACATGGCTTCTCTCAGTGAGAAGGATGAGGGCAGGCAGAGGAGGCAGCATGTTTCTTCAGTATTTCTGCCCCATGTGCTTCAAGAGAAAGGGAGGTAATGCTTAGTCCAGGAAGACAGTAATGATACCCAATGACTGGGACTGTGGGTTATGGGTCCAAGTTTGGAAGTACTCATTTGGAGAGAACAGCTAAAGCCTAGAACCAGATCTCACTGAGGCTAGGGGCTCAGTCTGAGATCAGGATTCAATCAAGAGGTTAGAATCAGATCCTTGTGTGAAGTGGGAACTATATATAATCTGGTGTCAGATTTATCTGTGGAGAGTTGGTCCAAGGGGCAGTGTTAATATGGATTCAGTTTGGTACTAGCCAGGGTTTGGTTTGAGGACAAGGGTTAGGATTTGATTTAATATCAGGGTTATGATCCAACCCAAGATTGGATCTGATTCAATCTAGAATCACTTAACCTTAGCCCTAGTTTGAGCTGGATCCTAGCATGTGAGTTAACTTGCTGTTCTGTGGAAGGCTTGGCCAACTCTAACCCTGGGTAGACTTGGCCAGTAGACTGGTTTTTGTTTTCTCTTCCTATTGATTCTTTTTCCCTTTCTATTTTGTTTTGTATTGATTCTTTGTGAGTTTCACTTGATGTACCCCAGTCCTACTCATCTCCTGGTCCCTTCATACCCTTCCCCTACTCTTGCAACCTCCCCTCAAAAAGAAAATAAAAACCAACAAAACAAAACAAAGCATAAAAAAAAATCTCATTGTAGAAGCTATAGTGTGTCACAGCGTGTCCACAGTATACCCTTTTGTCCACACATCTTTACATGCAAATGTTCACTACCATCAGTCATTCCTTGGTCGAGTTCAAGGTCTCTGGCTTCTGCTACTCCATCAATACTGATCCTCAGTGGGATTCCTCTCAGATATCCTGTGGTTGCCCTGCGTCGTGGAGATCTTGCAGCTTTGGATCTGCCGGACCAGTCCTTTCACATACTCCAGCAGCTCGCAGATAAAGGTAGATGTTGAGGTGGGCCAACTCAAAGCCCAGGATCTGGGCCTGGGTGGTAGCTGAGTTGGTCAGCCACCCTCTCTCTCACACCGGCACCACCAAGGCAATCTCTCCAGCACTGTCCTGGCTAGCTCACCCAATGCTGAAGCCAGCAAGGAGCAGGGTCAGCTCTCCTGTCCTTGAGGCTGGCTTAGCAGCATCCACTTGACCAGAGACAGCTCTACTGTGTTTGCTGCCCAGCCTGCTTTCTGGAGTCTGATGTGGGGTCTCCACCCTGGAAGGCTGCAGCTGGAGAGGGGTAGAGCTAGTTCCTGTACTCTCAACCTGACCTAGGTCCAGTTCTCCTGACAGCCTCAGGTGGGCAGAGAGAGGGCAGTGTTCCTCCCACCATGTCACCTCAGAGCAGGCAAGTGGCAGGGCCAGCTCTCCCATACTCATGTCCTTGGGACTGGCTTACCTGTGCCCTTGCCACCAGGGCCAACTCTACCATCCTGTCTAGGCAAGGTGCAGGGCTCACTCTCCCGAGTGCAGCCTGAGGCCTGTTTTAATTGTTTGTTATGATACATATTTGTTTGTGCACTATGTTAACTTCAGTTCTATAGAATCACAGTTGAGTAGCTGCCACAGAGGCCTCCTGGCTTGCAAAGCCTAAAAAACTTAGGCTGGGCCTTGACATTGGTTCACCAACCTCTGCAGGAAAGCTTTCAAAAGGGAGGGGGCTTGAGTGTGAGGAAGACCAGATGCCTCGCCTATCTCAGTGCTTTTATGAAAGCAGAAGGTCTTCAGGGGATGGAGTGACTTAAAGGAAGTAGACAGCCTGAGTCTCATGTAAAGTCTTAGTGTGGCCAGTCAGGGCTAGAACATGTCGAGAGGCCAGTTTGGCCCATTAAAGCTCTATCTTAGGTCTGCCGGAAAACACCAAGGGAAAAAGAGTTGTATGGGAAACAGCTCCCTGGCAGGCAATCTTTGGAATACAAACACTGTTCTGTTGAATTTAGTTCCAGGGCTGTTCGTGCTCCCTGACCCCCACGGCTGTCACAGGACCTTCAGCAGGGCTAGGCTGTTCCCTGTTTACTCCCCTTGACCTCTACCAGTGTGGATCCCAGGTTGCTCATCAGTCAACATACTGTGGCTCAGGTTGGGCCTTGAACTCATGGCACTTCTCCTGTTTCAAGCTTCTGGAAACATCTACTCATCTGGCCTCCAAGTTTCACCTCACATTTTGTAGAGTTGTCAGAGAGGTACCTGTATGGAGGTACCACAAGAATCATGGAGCGAATACTGTGTGTTTGCTTGACTTTCAACATAAACTATTTTCATCTGTATTTACAAAAAGGATTTATTTTATTTTAACTGCACGTGTTTGGGAGGAGGGTGTGTGTGTGGGTAAGTGTGGGTGCCCACAGAGACCAGAAGTGTTGGAGCCCTGGAGTTGGAATTATAGGATGTGAGCTGTCTGACACTGGTGCTGGGAACCAAACTCAGGCCCTTTAGAAGATCAGAAATTACTCTTGACTGCTGAGTCATCTCTCCAGTTCCCTCATCTTCATTTGTATCCAAGAGGCACTGAGTTGCAGATGCACCTGTTGTGTTGTTCAATGTTCTTTTTTTTTTTTTTTTTCCCCGAGACAGGGTTTCTCTGTATAGCCCTGGCTGTCCTGGAACTCACTCTGTAGATCAGACCAGGCTGGCCTTGAACTCAGAAATCTGCCTGCCTCTGCCTCCCAAGTGCTGGGATTAAAGGCGTGCACCACCACCGCCCAGCCTTGTTCAATGTTCTTAAACTGTAGCTTAATTTTAATTTGTCTGTCTAGAAAATTTCAGTGCTGAATTTCATATCCAGTGTCATATTCTTCCTGGCCTGGTTGTGTCTACTCTGGTCCTTCTTCCAGGCATCCATGTCCTGCTTTGACTCCAAGTGTAGGATCTGCACAGTGCAAGCCATTCTAGTTCCAAGAAAGAGTGGCTGAGTGATCTGGGGGGCAGTCCTGTGAACCTGGGATGGCCAGAGCTTGAGTATATCCATGCTGCCAAGTTTGGGGGAGAACTCCTTTGTCCTCTTCAGCTGTCCTCAGGCAGTTTTAGCTCTCCACTTAGGGAAGAATCTCTTGTTGCTTAAAATCCAATGTTTTTTTTTTTTTTTTTTTTTAAGAACATGAGTTTGGGAGAACACTTGGGTGAATCACTTGGTTCTCAACCTTGCTTCTGCTTTGTCTTATGGATTCAGAAAGGCTCCTCTGTAATGGGGTGCTTTGGCTTGGAGAATTCTTGGGTCCAAATGTGGCCAGGACATTTGAAGGGATGATAGAAAAGCAAGAAGCAGTGAGTTACCTGGGCTGAGCTGGCAGGGCTCTCGGGCCAGGGCTCTGGGAAGCTGGGACGTGCCACTCTCCCAACAGAAGGGTGACGAGAGTTGGAGGGTCCCTCTGCTCTTACATCAACCACTTGTCCTGTAGGTGAAGGGTTACTGAGTCCAGCACCTCCATCAATGCGCTGGGAAGGACCTTGCCTAAGCCTCATGGAAGGCAAAGACAGAAGCAGGACTAACTTGAGACCCCTGTCTCTTAGATGGGAGGAATAAACAGATGGACAGAATCCTCCCCCAAGTTCTTCATGACCCATCACTTGGCTGTAGCTACATGGATGATCACAAAGCCCTTGACGTCTGGGAACTGTGAGCTGACAAGGTCCACCTGCAGCTGCCTTGGGCCACTCTTGGAGGGGGTTATGTTGAATTGGATCAGGGCCTTCTCCTGAGGCTGCAAGCTGGGCACCCTTGAGACAAGAGCAGGGGAAAAGGCCGTCAGTCGGTTCTCTTTCCCTGAGTCTAGCTTGCCAGGTTGTACACCCCAGATCCCAGGATCAACACTTCCAGCTTTACCCTCCATTTATCATGTGCATTCCTCCCCTGCAACCACGTTAGTCTCCTCCCTCAATGGCCTTGAGCACACCCCATGCTTCCCTCCTGGGCTTTGGTTCTAACATTCCTTCCAACTTCCCACCCTTCCTTTTCCCAACATACCAGGGCCCAGAACCAGAATTCTTTTACTAAGAAGGCCTTCCCTTTTCATAAGAGACCTCTGCCTGGGAATCTGGTCTTCCTTCTCCAAGTTAGAAAAGCTCCTCACATTATCATTGAGGGACCAGCCCAATGTCGGTAGCACCAGAACTTCTCCCTCATCCCATCCCAATTTCACCCAATGGCTGTCTCTGGTATCCTAAACCATGTTTCTCATCATGGGGACAGCCATCTTAGTGTCCCTAACAAGTCCATGTCGCTCAGAGCACAGATCAGTATGACCAAGGGCTGTATGAATGGCGTAAATGAATGCATAAGTGAATGTGTGGGTCATTGAGGGAGCAAATTTAACAATGGTTGGCTAGATAGACAAACCAATCAAAACTGAGCGGAGGGAGTGTATTAACTGAGGAGTGAAAATATGAATCAAAAAGTGGGTAATGAATGAATAAAGGACAGCACACGGGAATGCAGAGTTGGCTCAGAGGCTAAGAGCACTGGCTGCTTTCTAGAGAACGTGGGTTTGATTCCCAGCACCAGCATGGCTGCTCACAACCAACTGGAACTCCAGATCCATGGGATCTTGATTCTTTCTTCTGGACTCTTCTGGGGACCAGGCACAAACATGGCACACAGGCATGAG
>JADRCD010208679.1:0-11614 GCA_019843815.1 Montemys delectorum | reverse complement strand
GTGTGTGTGTGTGTGTGTGTGTGTGTGTGTGTGTGTGTGTGTGTGTGTGTTTACTGACTATTGTTGCCTACCTCTTAGGTTTATGTTCTAGAGACATGTAATCTAGTTAAATCATGCAAATATATCATATTGCTATTTGTTTAAAGGCTAACTTTAAAAAAAAATCCACTAGAAGTAAATAATATTCAAACTATAAGGAAAAGACCTAAAAGCAGGACTCTCTAGACTTCAGTATGTTTGAAGGATATTACAGTGTCATGTTTCCAAATATGCTAATTTACTAGGTCCGAGATAGAACCTAGATCACTATATTTCTATCATTCAGCGCTGGGGAAGGTGACTAAGTGAACAGTACTTCATCTGACTCTGATCTGCTGTTTCCATGCCAACACAACCACGGTATCCATAACTGTAAGATCTTCTGTATTTTCAAATCACACAGGTCAGAGCATGAAGTCATTAAAACAGGCACAGTGTTCCTATGTGTGGAGAGTGAGGGAGATGGGCTCTCGGTGAGTTAACCCCTCCCCCAGTCCATTTGTTGTCATTTATATTTCGACCTCTAGGCTTGTGGGCACTTCAGTGGCTCCCCTGCTGAAACATGGTCACAGTTGAGGTAGTTTTCTGAGCTGAAATCCTCTGCCCTCTAAATTTTCTGCCCCATCCAGCTGAAGGCCTGGAAGTCTGCAGCAAGTGTCTCATTAGTTTGCAAAGTAGCAGAGCAGAGTGAATACTATCCCCAAGGAATTTCCAACTGTCAGGCTTCAATAAATTACCCTGGCGCCCTGCAAGAGATGCCTGCTCACTCCTGGCAGGGCTACAGCAGAACATCAGTTCCATTGGTTTCCGATGACCTTTGCAAACTCACATTGAGAAACCTTTGATTTGGAATCAAGTCACCTTTCTTTTCTGGTGACTGCAGGGAATGTGTATTCAAGCAAGCAATGGGATTCCTGCTGGAGCCTTAGGAGAATGGGGAGGCAGGGAAGGCCTGACAGGTAAGAACTGAAGCGAATTCTCAGCTCCCTCATAGCTCACCAAGTCCAAATACATCTGCACTCTGAAGAGGGAAAAAAAATCAAATTGGATTAAGTGCCAGAATGTCACATATTTTGCTTGATAGAATTATCATTGGGTACAAAATGTGCATCTCTGGACAGAGGAGGAGTGACTCATGAAACCCGGCATCTGTGCTCAGTCACTGTAATGGCTGTCAACGTGACCTGATCCAAAGTCATCCAAGGGTCAAACCTACCTCAGCTCCACCAAGTATCAGGTGTTCCTAGCAACATAAATAACAACGGGCAGTTGTGTTGTGTGAGCAGTTCTCAAAAGTTGGTTGAAATAACTGAGGTAGAAAGACCCACCCTGACTGTGGGCAGCACCCTTCCATGGACTCAGGTCCTGGACCACGAAAGAAGAGGAAGAAAGGGGCTGGAGAGATGGCCCAGTGATTAAGAGCACTGATTGCTCTTCCAGAGGTCCCGAGTTCAATTCCCAGCAACCACAAGGGAGCACATGGCTCACAACTATCTGGAATGGGATCCAATACCCTCTTCTGATATTTCCGAATGTCTGGTATTTCTGAAGACAGCTAAAGTGTACTCATATAAATAAAATAAAAAAAAACTGTTCATGGGATTGGGGGGAGAAACCCCCAATCACTTTTGTGACAATCTGATTCAGAACTATGGATGCGATGTGACCTGCTGAGTGCTATCCCTCCTGTGAAACCTCCCTCAGAATGTGGGACTGTACCTTCAGTTGTGAGCTAAAATAAAGTTCTTTCTTTTGTCACAGAACTGACAGAAAGTAACTAATACAACCACAGTGTGACTGTCAGCTCCCTCATGTTCCATTCACAATGCCAACCCGTTCTTTTCCTGTATATCCTGGACCTCAGGCACACAAAACCAGTCGGTGTCTAAGATGCTTGGGAGAATGACTCTAGTGTAAAGTAAATCAAACTGCAAGTCTTTCAGCCATTGCTTTCTGCATCTGAGAGAAGGGGCTCCTGCCACCTATCTTATCTGTTCTTGTGTTCTCTAAAAGATGAACGGAGAGAGTTTGTGTACATGGAAGAGAACATAGTTCCTTTAGGAGAGAAGCTTGAGAACATCCGCTGAGATGAGAGCAATGCAATGGGATTTTACTATGTTCAAGCTAACTATTTAAAACATAGCCTGCTTTGAAACAATCAGCATAAAATAGCTAATTCTCGTCCCCCGAGGCCAGGCTTAGAAAGCGATACAGTACCTAAGGAATGCTTACCCGACCATTCAACAAACAGGAGTCTAAAAGATTAAAGTCACAATAGAAACATTGCATTGTAAAAAAAAAAAAAAAAAAAGGGAAGAAACTTGTATATGAATAAAAATATCCTTTCTTTTAAAACTAAAGGCTTTAGTAATCCTAAATTTCTTGAATTGAAGTGAGCTCTACACTCCTCCTCGGGATTTGGAAAACCTAGGGTCTGGAGGAAAGGTCGTGAGTGCGCTGGTTGAGAACAAGCCAGTGGACACAGAAGCATTTACACTATATGAAAAGGTTGAGTCCCAAGACTAGGTTGGAGATCTTGAGAAACGTGTACAGGAACCTGTGACTGAATTTTAAAGTCATACTGACAACTGACTGGAGTGTGGAAGATGTACTTGAAGTTTGTGAGACATGGTATAAAGTTGCCACTTCCAGGTAGGATAGGCTTGCAGCAAAAAACTCTTCTAACCTGACAGTGAGAAGTAGTAAGACTAGATACATAGAGTTACTTCACAGGCAAATGGTTTTGTTGCAGATATTGTTTGTGATATATTTTTAAAGAGTTTATGACTATTCCAAGCCTCTCATCATTTTTATTACTATACACACAGTAAGCAGAGGGTCCTGTGTCCTAGACCCTATAGTGGTAGGATGGATGGGAGCTTACTTAATATATCATCAACCTAAATATTCCCATTGTCCGGGAACTATGTGAATGAAGGGATTACTGGTAAAGATTTCCAAGCCAACTTCATCACTGACACCAACCCTAGGGTTCAGGAGCCGAGTCAGGTACACAACTCTAGAGCCTGGTTGCATGAGAGAGTGATTCTAAATCATTTGCTTTAGCTCTATAAACTGCAGGAAAGAGTGGTTCCTAACCAGACCTGCCACACGGTGGTTTTCAGAACTGAAGCAATACTCACAAAGAGCAATGAACAGTGCAAAGCCTGGCTGGAATACACAATAAGAGGTCAGGAAAATGTAAGCAGAAGGAGGAAGGTTGGTAAACAGACAGGGAAACGTGCCTAACTTTGTTCAGACCCAGAGAAAGGAATGTGTTTCTGTAAAGCACACTCAGACCTGACCTGTGTAAGATACAGAGACGAGTTATTAGTAGTCCCACAACAGGCTGGCCATCCCTCCACAACCATCTCCTACTCACTGGACCACTACAATCCTTTTAGGAAAGATGCTTGGTTTGGGGCCTCCTACATTCAATCCATCTCTTGGGTTGGGTGAAAGAGAGAGGCAGCAGAAGATGCCCATACTTAATACTCTTGCCCTTGGATGTGGAATTTGAATGAGGCCACTTATACAAAACAGCACATTCCATTTCAGCATAAACTTTTTTTGTAATAACACTGCAAATCCTAGGACTGTCAGGAGAAGCCTCACATCTACAAATCTTTATCCCACTAACTTACTTCATATAATTTAGAAGTTATTATTTCACCATTAATTCACAAATTCAAATTATTCACTTATTTAGAAGTCTTGGACTTGATTACTAACATAGGAATTTACACTACATTCATATTATATCATCTTCTTAGACCACCTTCTCTCGAATAACAGGTCACTTACCAAATTCAGGACACACATTTTATTTAAAAGGAGAAAAGGCTAAGAGGATTATTCTTGGTAAGGTGTCCTTACTGTTATAGCGGAGAAATTCTTTACCTGTAATGGTTGAGATGGGCATCTGCATTGATTGCAAATTGCAACTATTCCTGCCTTAAAACAGAACAACAAGAAAGATGGAAACACAGGCTTTAATCAATTGCTCTGAGCACCCAGCAAAGGCAGACTGTGTTTCTTTGAGGGTACTGGAAGAGGCAGAGGAGATGAACTAAGAATAATTTGGCTCTATCTAAAGTCTAAGATTTACACTTCTTGGTAAACTTTGTCACAGTTCTTGGTTTTCTTCTTTCTCTCTTTCTTGTTCTCTCACTTTCAATTTCCCTTCCTAAAGATATCTACTGCATATCTTCTAGTTAGAACAGTCTACATTGGATTTTTTAAAGGGCACATTATTCAAGATATGTCATAAGTCAACAACAGTAATAACATACAAGTTACATGTAAGTACAGGACGGCGCTGTCAGACCCCAGACTGTTGTCCACCTGCACGGTCACTCGAAAAATGCCCACATTCTGATATACATGCTTGATTCCGTCTTCCATAGAGCTGAGGTTGACATAAGATACTGCAATGCCATCTCCAAAGTCCACTTGGATGAGTGTCCGCTGCACATCACCCTGTAAGAAAGACCAGTGTTAGATGGAAGAGAGTTGATGCTTGGCTCTTCTTGCCTAGCGGGCTGAGGCTCTCTCACCTTCCTCCTGTAGGTGAGAGCATCTCGCTCCTATATCATCCCTGTAACAATTAAGTACTTTGCTAAGAATATTCTCTAAGGCAAAGGGGCATCAAATACCAATTTTTCAAGGCTCCTAATACTAGGTTTTGATTTATCAATTTCAACGTAATAGTCAGTTAATTAGAAGGCTTTATTAAATCTGATCTGGCATGGACAAAGAACACTACATAGATCTTCAATAACCTTGAATTGTCTTATTTCCCTAATCATGTTAGGGAAAGGATGAAAAATACCTTATCTGACACCTGATATGACATGAGACTTAGAACTATTTATGATGACCATTAATTCTGTTTTGTTCATTTTTTCTCTTGTTGAACATAGACTTTTATCTCACTGTGTTTCTTGATCAAAACATTTCTGTATAATATTAGCATGCAGAAAACAGTAGGTGATGTTCATCATCTTCATAGAAATGAACATGGAGTTAGAAAGGCTTCATTATTTACTGAAAGTTAACTCAGCAAGGAGGCTACAGTTCTGGGATCTAAACCATTGTCTCTGGACTTCCCTTTTATTCTTGTAGATGAGACTTAGCACTATGGCCAAAGAATGAAGGCATCACTCAGCCTTGAATCCTAGTCACCACTAACAAGTTATATGACTTCATATAAATCATTTCTTTTCTCTCAATCTCAGTTACCAAACCTATGGAATGGGTATAAAAGCATTTTTCCACCATAAATCAATGGGTTGTCATAAAAGCCACGTGCATACTAGTTGATACAATGCCCTGCAAATAAATAAATGTAGAATAGATATTAAAATGAGGCTGTAAATCTTAGTTTAGATATTCTATCATTCTAAATGTCTCATGTGGAGGCACGAGATGAAATCTGCATTTATAAAATCCTGTAAAAGGAAGGGTCTCTGCAGTGATGGGTTTATACATTCAAGGGACAATGTCACTTCAACTCAAGTGGCAAAATCAAGATGTATTCCTTTTACAATTTCTTGTTTTGATGGCTTTCCACATGTTCAGGCAAAGAGCAAACTGAAACACAAACTAAATCACCCCAAACCTTTGAACTAGAAATGTATTGTCGATTAAGTAAGGTTAAAGTTGTATCATATCTTTCGAAAAAGGCCAACTTTAAAATGCTGACATTTAAAGGATTAATACACAGAAAAAGGCAAAAAGCTCAAACCCTTTGAGTGTATGTGACCTACAAATTCGATCAACACCTAGAAGCACAGGGTGGCATGCAAGATGGCCAATATTCAAGCAGGATGAAGTGGAGCTTTCAGTAACATCACAGGCCAAACTCTTTGCCTGAGTGAAAAAAATCTCCACACCACTCAAGCTACTACACAAATATCCACAGGCTAACACACTGTGGTTACTTGAATTCCCTTATCTAATAAATAGAAATGCCAGCCGTCTTGCTAATGCATCTGTCTGTCCTGTGGACAACTCAAGTAGATTGATCAATCTGTTCTTTCTGTTCCTTGTATATTTCTACTTCCACATTTTCTCTGGTTTTCATATTCATTCAGAAGTCAACCACAAGTGTGGGCAAGGGAAAGGAATTGAGATTTTGAAACAAGTGTCTGAGGTAAATATTGGAGGTAGATATAGCTATTTGTGGCTTAAGACAGGGAATAGAAACTTCACTGCTGACAGAGGGATGAGGCAGGATCACAGAGTAGGCACATACATATAAACATACATACAAACATATTAACATATATTAATACACACACAAACACACATACATCATACACACAGATACATATACAAATGTACATTCACACATATATGCACATACATACACACAAATATACATATGCATTCATTCAAACAAACATATGTACACACATTCAAATGTACACATACAAACACACACACACACATAGAAACATACATACACATACACAAACACATGCATTCAAACATGCACAAGTACACAACCACATACATACATACCATACAAACACACCTCTCTTAACATGTTCTGTTTGTCTAGCTGTCATGATGGCTTTTCATTTCATAGCATTCTTAATTCTCTGCTCATGATAATGTTCTCCCTGGGTGTGAAAGGTTTCAGTGTTCACACTAGTTTATTAGTAACAAGGCAGCATTACAGAGTCAGCTCTGAGAACTCTGAAGACAATGGAATACCATATTCCAATTAAACAGAAAGTAACCAAGATCCTGGATGCAGTTTCAGGTCTTGTGCCTGAGTTCTCAATGGGGAGATAACAATGTCAAGGTGCTGTGTCTTGCTGTTAAGGATAACAGATAACATCACTGCTGGTATATAGCTTGCCTACTCAGTGGAACGGACTAGATGAGACTTCGACCTTCAGGAGCTCCTAATATAGTGGCTGACATGGCTAACAACACCATGATCACTGACCATTTTGGGACTATTATCCCTCCATTTTCCTAGACTCTAATATCCACATAAGACAGGGATGTTGATGATAGGCTAAGTCCTAGATAATCCCTTGCCTGAACAAGCTGACACATTCATTCATTCATTCATTCAATTAATCAATCAATCAATCAATCAAATACAGATATTGTAGAGTATCTTACGTAAGATTCTAAATTGGGTAATGCAAGTCCAGAAACAGCTGCAATGGCATTGCAAATGTAGTTTGAGCTTTTAGGACACTATGGACCACCTTTGAGACAGATGCACATTAAATAAATGCACAAAACTTAAAATACTATCGTAAGGGTCATTACAAGGAGAGCTAGCCAGGTCTACATGATGTCCAAAGCTTGTGCCATAGCGGGAGAGGGAACGTTACTCTGATTGGGAACTTCTAGGAAAGACTTCCAGAGCAAGAGAGCTGAGTCCTGCATAAAGAGAGCAAAGCAGACTTGGAAGGAGGCTGAGGTTTGGGAATTCAGGCAATGAGAACATGGGGAAACATGCACCCATGAGTGGAAGGAGGCAGTGAAATTGATGATGAAAGGAGAATGAGAAGAAAGATTAATCTTATATGCTATACCATAGTTAGATGAAAGAAAAGGTCTTTTTGGGTCTTGGGGGCCAAGTTTCTAATTTCTATCTTTCTTCTAAGAACAATGGCAAGACATCAAATGTTTGAAGCAAGAGTGTTGGGGACATGGCACAGTGATAGTTTTTGATTCAGAATGATCACTTTGTATTTCTCATGGAGGAGGAACCCAAAGGCATCCTAATACTCTGGGAAGCCAGAGAGGGATATCTCAGTTTAGATGATGGTGGGTAGAAAAAGCCACCATCAGGAGGTGTGTACCTCTTAAACTCTGAGAGTCCCTGGTCTTGGGATCAGTCATCTGTAGTTTTTTTCTAAGTATTACTGGTACTAGTTTTCACCTTAATGAAGATTCTCATTACTCTCCAAGATCCATGTGCTTCAAGGTCCCTCAGAGGATGCTCAGTCTTGCTATAGTTCAAGATAACGCATAGGTAAAGTTGGGGCTATATCAAATGCTGACACCCTCTTCAAGAGAATGGGTGCTAAGCATGCTTTGATAGAACTGCACAGAACTGAATTCAGTTTTAGTGCACTGGAACTCAGTCCCTAGGTTCTGTGAGATTCATAGAATTAGTTTCATATCTGCCTGCAACTTCAGCACCTGCAAGCATGGGGCTCACAGATAACCATGATTTTGAGTTCATCCTAGGTACTTGGTGAGCTTTAGGCCAGCCTGGAGTACATAATGAATTGTGTCTCAAAAACTGAAAAGTTAGTACCACCTGTTCTAGGAAAATTAGATGCTGGGAGATACTGGGGTATTTCATATATCTCCTGAGGGCTCCTACATTTTATTAATGCCTGTGTCAAGGATGTCTGATACACTGTCTGGAGATAATTCTTTTGTGTTCAGTGCAATGTGAATAGTGTGCATTTCTATGTGTTTGAATTTTTTTAAAAAATGTGATTCTTTTGAGATTTTTTTTTAAATATGAGTATTGCATCTTCTGGTCCTCCCATGGCCTTTTTTCTCCCAAACTCATAACCTCTTCATCTTTAATTTTGTAAGTATGTTTATGCTATATTCACAATATACAGTATTCTGAGTCTACTATCATTGTCCATATGGACATGTGTACATGGTTGACCACTTAGGATTGGACAACCAGTGTTGTAGTGTAGGCTCTCTCCTGGAAGAAACCAATTCTCCCTCACTCAGCAGCCACTGGCAAGCTGTAGCCCTTCATCTAGGGCTAGAACCTTGTGGAGTTTCCTCCCTCTATGCTAGCATGTCAACTAATGTCGTCATTAGTGTTGGTCTTGTTCAGGAAACCATAGCATTAAGCAATCATGCATTGATCATATTTTTTTATATCATCTCAATTGGCTGTTAAGATTCCTGGGATAGAGGAAACAAAGTTCTGATTTTTATTCGACACAATGGGTAGAAACTGAAGCATATAGAAGAAGTTTAGAAGTTGTTTAATGCCACCTGGCTAGTTAGAGAATATAAGAAGTTTTCACATTATCTGTGGCTTAACTTGCCTATTTAGCTCAATCCTCTGTTAGATTGAGAGAAAGGTAGTATCACAAATAAGGCATCACTTCCTTTCTTCTTTCAGTCCATTCCCAGCTGTGACCATATTTTTCCCTCTGTGAACTTACTTATTTAAGCGAAGATGGTTTAGAGTGAAACCAAATCTATACTTTCTGTCTCTTCTTTGGTGAGGTCATGGTTAAGGCATGAGGAAGATAGAGACTACAATATACAAGCAGTGTTCCCAGTCAGTATCCAGAGAAATCTTGTTTATAACTGGGTTACTTCAACTCGACAAGTCAGAAAGCTGTCCCTTCTGTAAGTATAGCTGGACCAAGACCAGCAAACATCTGGGCTCTCCCATCAATTCCTCACCCCTGCTTCCCCTTTGGTGATCTGTACACAGGAGCATAGTCACAGAACGGATAGAAAAGATAGCGAAAGACACAACAGTCACACGAAATCCATATGGAGATATTCTAAGGCTTTCACTGACTCCTGCAATAGAAAAACAAATTCATCAGGTGGCCTCAGTAAAGCCAAGATTAACCTGTGCTCATGGTAGGCATGTGAACCTTTCAGTTCCTGTAGCAGGTTCAGAGAAGAATGGGAAAATAACTGCGTCAGTGAGTGAGCACTGAAAGGCCCTGACCTGAGGTGAAACAATGAGATGCTCCTGAAATCAGAGAGACACTCAGGGCAAACCCTGTGCTATGGTATGTGCTAAGAGTTCTGTCCATGCGGACACTGGCTGGGGCTTTGCCTCAGACTGCACAACCATGTCTTGAAGGAGCTTTTAGATCTTTAGACAAAAATGCAATGTAGAGAAATAACTTATGTAACTGAGTATTGTTCACGTTAGTTAGTGAACATAATGAAGGATCGATTTTTCTCTCTGACCAATAGAGTGAGAATATAGGATGCTTGATGTCTTTTGCCCTAGAATGAGGCAAAAGGCAGAAGCATACCAGCAAGAGAAGAGAAGAGATGAGTAGATGAGGGAAAATTATGAAATGTCATTTCAAAGGGCACAGAGGCCATATGAACATAAGAAACATTGCAAAATGTATCTCCATTATTTTTGTACATCTTTAAATATGGAATAGATTATGGAGTAAATCACAACAGATATTATACTAATTGGTAGTGGGGCTAGGATTAACTTTCTTTTACCTTTTACATTTGTTGTCATTCTAGTGCTCGAAACCATAAAATAAGGCACTAAATAATGTGAACCAGAACAATCTAGTATTTTACCCCTTTCTTCCTATTGCAGAAGATATTTAGGCAAAGAAAAGCTACCTATTATAGCCTGAGAAGCCTAGTATAGTAGTACAATGGTTGCTTACCTTTAAATGGAGCATGCCACCAACTAACTGGTAGAGCGTGCCACTAACTGGCAGTATGAGCAAATGGGAAGAAGTGTACTTCTTCTTCTACCTGAGTGGCCTGGGCCCAAGGCCTGAGTGTATGGTGGGAGTGCACCTATGCTCCTACTAAGGCATCTACTACCACTCACTAAAGGAGAAAGCAGAAGAATTCTAGAATGTTAAATGTACCAGAAGTAGCAGCAATGCCTTTTTATATTTCTCTACTTAAAGGTCAGCCCTAAAATATTAAACCTGTAAAAATTTTCCTGCAATTACAAGTGTGAGCCAGGTTCTTCTTTGGTCATGTTCAGTGCTCCTACTACTCACTCATAGAATGTGTGAAAACTGCTCTGTTGTATCCCTAGTGGACATGTGGCAAAGACTGAGCTCATGATGACTATATATAGAAAAAGTCTTAAGGTTGACTTTTGGGGACACCCAGACTTTGAGAGCACCTTCCAAAGTTCAGGCATTGGAAACTGAATCCCAATCTAGCACATAGAGAGGCATGAATGAATTGGTGTAGCTTTTATAAGAGTGGGTTAGTTGTGGATTCCTATAACATGATGGACTTGGCCTGTTTGCCTACTGCACGGAAGTATGCTGTTTTGTGTGCTCTGAAGCTTATCATACTTGATGGGACTCTTCATCTTTGTGTTCAACCATAGAAGGCTCTCTCAGATGTGACATGCATCTGGACCTGAAACTGCCACCTCTCTGGAACTGTATGAAATACACATGTTACTTTTAAATTACCTGGCCTGAATCACTCTGTTACTGCAGCACAAGATAGACAAAGACTCACTAAGCCATGCAAAAGCCAGTGAGTGTGACTCTGGTTTTTGAGAGAAGAGAGATACTTGGGGATCTCTGTGCTGTGCCACATATGCTTTAAGATAATAATAGGACTGACTACCTTGTGAGGACCCCTCATACATATGTGTCAACACTGAGGTACCTTGATGAGAGAAATGAGGGAACCCACATTGGATGTCTCCATGTAATATTTTGTAAGTGTAAAGCAAGACCCTTTTAAACAAAATATGCCAGTCCCAGATAAGAGATATTTGCTACTCTCACTTTTTTCTGAGCTTAATTTTCAGTTCCTTCAGCTATGAGTTCAGTTGGTGCTAAATCTCAAGGTTATCTCCCAG